>JAQJVL010000018.1:4361486-4658986 GCA_035578905.1 Stictocephala bisonia | reverse complement strand
CTAAAGAAATTTTAAATGAAGTTACACAAGTTTTTTATGATTTAAATTATTCTTGATTTCACTATTATTGTCAATATATTGTATAGTCTAGAAAAGTTTTAGAAAATTACTGAATTATTGTTTACTAATTAACTTAAGAATATTTTATTAATAATACATATACTTCATTTTTAATATTACGTGCAGTAGTTTAACTAATTAACTTGTCTCCAAATTCTTTTCTATTGCAATATTATTGAACTAAAAGAGTTGATTGATTTTTTGACAGTAAAATTGTAGTTCTTATTTATGCATGCAATTTGAGAAACAGAATTTGATGTTATGTATATTTAGTGGTTATTTAGTAAAACTTAATTACAAGTAGGTAATCAGACAACAACTGTTAACGACTATTGCTTACCTGTATAAGGTTCCATATCTAAAAGTCTTGGAAACTCAAAGTAGTCATTAAATTTAATGGCACAAACACGTTCAAAGTCATACTCAAACCGTTTCAATTGGATTGCCAGGATAGGAGGAAGTTTTTTGACACAAAGTCTCTTAACAGTAACTACCTGAAACAGACATACAACACAATGATGTGATGAAATATCCACAACAATCACTATATACCTAACAAGGTAAGTAATTCTCAATAGGCCTTATCAGATCTGCAACGATATTTAAAGTTTACATATCAAACAATCTCAACAAAAACTTATTGAAACTGAAAATATCTAAAGGTTGATTTATAAATGATACTACGCAAAAATGCCTCTTGGGGCTAGCCTTCATTATATCGAAATGTTTTCCCCTTTTACTAAAGCTTTTCTTCAAAGTCATACTCAATAAGCAAAACAAACACGTTTTCACATGGAAAAGTTAGTTAAGAAATGTAATATACAAAGAGAATTTTTATTTATACAAATTGGAGATCACCAATAAAAAAAAGTCTAAATTGGGTAATAGTAATCATAAATTCTAGCAGTTTTATAGTGTCATAAATAAGTTAAGAATATAAACCAATACTCATACATTGTAGGTTACTTACTTTTTTATTACATTTATCACAATGGTAAGCGTCAGCGCCCTCTAGAAGTTCGCCCTTAACATATTGTTCTAACGAGTCGAGAAGGGTTGAGTGGTTTCGAATATCTACACTTATTACACTAAAAGGCTCTTCTTTAGAATACCTAAAACAAATCAACATGATTTTTACTGCAAGGTTATGTTAGAGTGAGTATAAGCATAAGCAGTTTACAAAATAGTTAAAAAAGAAAGACCCTTCTGGGGTTGTGAAATCGGACGATTATATAACATGCTGTCTTCTACTGGTGATTTGTTTACGGTTGTGAGTGAACCCGGAAATTAAAAGTCAATAGTAAGTGAAGAACCTTGAAGATACTGACTTAGACCTCTTTTTACTTAGTGGTGACTATGAACATGAGGTGCCTGACGATAATATGCTTCAATAAGCATATCATCGTCAGGCACTTCATGAGTAATGATAAAAGAGAAAACAGGCACTATAGATAACAATAGTGAAGCAAGACTGAGCATCAGGCCTACAAAAGGTGACAATAATGATCGGCCTATGTCTGAATGTAAGCAACAGATTGTTCAATTAAACTTCAAGCCAAAATTTAATTCCAATACACCCAATGACTACTGATATTTTTATAAATATATGACTGATAAAATTGTCAAATTGATTGATGGCTAGAAACAAATCAAACTGAAAATGATCTCCAATCAGCAGTTAAGGAAAAAAGGCTACAGAATTGGACCACCAATTTCGAAGAAATTACAAAGTTGAATGGCTTGCTTATATACAGGGTGTCCATGACTATCACGCTTAGTTTTGTGTCTGTCTATTAATGTTTTTTACAGTACAGTAGAGCCTCAGTATCCGACATAGATTTATCCAACATTTCGTTTTCCCGGCAAACTTGTCCCAAAAACAATATTGTAATAAAAATTATACGAAAATAATATAATGTATTTTATTCCGTAATGTCAAAAAATTGTGATGTTTTTCCCAACCAGTGTGCTGTTATGTTGCTTACTGTACTTGACATTTTTGTTGGCCTGTACCCTGTGAGCCTGCTATATCACTTTTGTCAATTTATTGAGTGTATGGTATTTTTAGGACAGTTCATGTAGGGATTGTTAATAGCAACAGTTTTCAGGTAAAGCAATAAAAACCTTTTTTTTCAAAACCTTAAATTCTTTTTTGTAACTACATAGTACATTTTTTCAAGTACCTTATAGTTTAATGATAATAAATGTTTACTTATGTATATTGTAACTGCTATAGATTGTAAACATTTTTTATCACTGTATTGTACAGTATTTAGTATTATAAAGTAATCATAATAGGGTATTGGATTTAAGATTGTGTACAATTTATGTTTTATACATTTTCATAATAAATTTGTTGTTTTTGTTATAAAAACTGAACAAGAGTTACTTTTTGTGAAGTACTGTAGTGTAAATGCTAAAATTAATTTTTAGTACTGTTTAGAGTTATTATCTGACGTTCTTACTTAAATGACGTCATCATGGCCCGTTATGTTGGATATCTTTAAAGTGCATTAAGATATAAAACTCAAACTTGCCAAAATTGGTTATTTAACAATAATTATTTTTAAAATCTTCAAAATGGTGACCATACCAAGATTTGTAAGCTTAATATAACTGAAAACCGTAAATTTTACGGAAAGTACACAAGAGTAATAAAACATCGCGAGGGATTTTATTAACATTTTAAGATCAAGTTTGCTATGATGGAACAAATAATGGAGACATGAAAGTTTTGCTGAGCACACTCCTTCATTTAAAATTAATACAATAATTGTTGTTTTCAGAACAGGAAAAATAGTCATGATTGGTAAATTGTTGGATATTTCCAACGCTTCCAAAGTACTTAAAAAAGCATCATACATAACATTTTGACAGATATAAAACTCTTCAAGTCATATGTGTTAGCTACAAATATACAGGGTTGGGCAAAAGTCTGGAGACAGTTTAATAGTTATTTTATTAATTTGACTAGAGGATTAAAATTTAACTTATTACATTGGAAACTAAAAACAAATTTTTTAGCGTTCCCACTGGCTTTCTACTTCCAATGGGGATGGCCCACAAGGAGTCATTAGATAATTTTAAATGTAAGCATAGGTCGATGTGCATACCATATTAAAGGTCTTAATTAGTAGACATCATGCCAAATATTAGACCTCAATTCGTTAATCCCAAACAAAAATTGCAGCACTTGAAAGTTTCAATACTGATCTTAAGTGAAAGTTCAAAAATGGCTTAATTTTATTGTAACCATATCAGATGAAGCTACAAAACTTCACACATGATAACTGTAAACAAACACCTAATTTAATATGTATTCAGTGTTCTGCTATTCTTCTATGGGAACAGTCCACGAGGAGTCAGTAGAACATTTTTAATATAAGCATATGTTGATATGCACATCATTCTAAAGGGACGGTCAAGCAAATAAAGAATGCTCCAAAGCGCACTTCAAACGCTTTATCCGTTACAAAATGTTGGCAGTTTAAAATCTTTGAACTGTCACCATTTTGTAGTAATAGATAAAAGCTTTTGAAGTGTGGTTTACAGCATTCTTGTTTTCCTTGACCAGCCCTTTAAAATGATGAACATATCAACCTATGCTTATATTAAAAATGTTCTACTGACTCCTCGTGGACCGTTCCCATAGAAGGATAACAGGACACCGAGTATATCTTAAAGTAGGTGTTTGTGTACAGTGTTCATGTGTGAAGTTTTGTAGCCTCATCTGAAATGGTTACAATAAAATTAAGCCATTCTTGAACTTGCACATAAGATCAGAATTGAAACTTTCGAGTGCCACAATTTTGTTTAGAATAAACCAATTGAGGTCTAATTTGCGGCATGGTGTTCTATATGCTTAAATTAAAGATTATCTAATTACTCGCGTCGCTCGTTGGGGACTTCGCCCCCAAACCCCTTTCAGTGTAAACATTAAGGCTACCCATGATGATCACAGTTGTCAACCCAAGCTAATTTCTGCACGAACTGATCACATGCTATCAAATTTGAACAGGGTTAGTACTCGAGACGATAACAGATAACAGGTAAGACGTAACATAAGCTATATGTTGTGTCTTACTTAGTCTTTGTTATCTATTGATAAAAAAACTAAAGCATAATTTTTACAAATAAACCATTAAACAACTGACTAAATTTACTCACCTCATTATTTTACTTTAGTATAAGGAAACAAGTAATTAGTACTAATTATTTATTATTACTTTTCTTCTTTAATTTGGAGTATTTGAAAAATAAAATTGAAAAATAGAATTACATTTTCAATCCCTTAAAAAAATTAACAAACATAACAACATATAGCTTACTTCGTCAGTGTTCATCAAACAAACCATTGGTCACTGCTGCTCATGACAGTGGAAAGGGCTTGGCTCTGTGCAGCCAACCTGTGCCCCATATACGTACAGTAGTATTGTACTATTGTACAGTAGTACAATAGTACCCAAGTTGATCAAGGCTGCCACCAAAGTTAATAATGGAGGGAAAAGACCCAAGCTTCTTGTGAAATGAAACAAAATAAAATGAAAAAAATCATTATTTTATAAGACGAGGTTTAGACTAGACAGCCCTCTCTACTACCTAACCTTACGTAGAGCACTGTCTTGGGTCCTTGAAGGGATGCTAGGCTCCATGGTCGGTCCGTGATATATAATGAATGCTACCTAATTTGATCATGGATTCTACCTACGTTAATGACGGTTAACATGTTGACCCCGGGGGACTATCTAAGATGCTCAAGGGGACTATCTAAGTTTAGGACGGTTGGCTACCCTAGTTGATTATGAGGGCTGCATACGTTGATCATAGGCAGCTACCTAGGGCTGATCATGGGTGCTTTACAATATGATAATGGGTGACTACCAAAGTTGTTTACCAGAATTTTCCAAGTTGATCATAGGCTACACAAGATTTTTAGTCCCCCGTTACCACAATGGATCACGGGGGACTAAAAAAGATCATTATGGAGGCTACCTAAATGGTTGACGGCCGGTTAAACTGGGTGATCAGGGGGGGCTACCCAAGATGATTATCCAAGTTGATCACAGTGGGTTCCCAACATGATCACGGCAGCTAAGCAAGTTGGTCATGGAAATCTGCCCAACTTGATCATAGGGGCTAACCAAGGTCCCCATGGAGAGTAGCCTAAGTCGTGAAGGGCACGTAAATATTGTGCAAGGTTTCCAGCTTGTTTTAATCATCCTTAAATGGGAGGATATATTCAAAAAATCACATTTGTTGACAACAAACTCAATTTCATCAACTTTTTGTACGGAAACGATAGAATATACCACAAAAAGTATATGACACCTTTCGTAGAGAATTTAATTGTTAATTTGAATATTTCATTAAGTGTTATCCCAACTAAATATTACAGATTTTGTAAAATAAAAACCTGAACTGTGCAAACAGGTAAGCGTTTTTTCGTCAGCCACTTTGAATTTTTTGGGTTATGAAAAGTGCAAGATCTAATTGTATCGCATTTTATTTACAGGAAATGTGAAGGTAAATAGTATGTGAGGTTGTACATTTCTGGCTTCTTTTAATCATGATTAAATAGGAGGATCTCTTCCAAAAAAATCACAAGTTTTTGACAAAACTTAACTTTACTAACTTTTTGCGAGGAAACTACAGTATGTACCATAAAAATGTAAATTACACTTTTTGTACAGCATTTAATTTTTAGGTTGAAAATTTCATTAGATGCTATCTAAACTCAATCTTACAGCTTCATTAAAACAAAAACTTCAACTCTGTAAACAGTACAGCAATTTCACATCAGCCATTTTGAATTTTTTCTAGGATATGAAAAGTGAAAAATCAAAGTTTATAGCAGTTTGATAACAATGTACTAAAGGTAAATTAGTGTGTAGGGTTTTAAGTTTCTAGCTCATTTAAATCATGTTTAATGGAAGGAACTATTCCAAAAAAATCACGTTTTCGAAAAAAACACAACTTTACCGACTTTTTCTGAGGAAACTATTGTATGTAGCACAAAAATATACAGGACACATTTTGTGCAGAATTTAATTGTTAATTTGAATATATCATTTGATGTTAAATAAACTAAAAATTAAAGTTTCAGTAAAACAGAACCCTCAACTCTGCAAACAGGTCAACGTTTTCACGTCAGCCATATTGGATTTTTTCTAGGTTATGGACAGTGAAAAATCAAATTTAATAGTAGTTTTGATAACAAATTAGTAAAATTAAGTAGTGTGTATAGGTTAAAGTTCTTAAATTATCGTAATGCAGTAAAATACGAAAAACATAACAAAAATAACATTTTTTTTAACAAAATGTGAAGATTAGCGATTTTTTACGTAGTCGTAACGTATTATCAAACATACAAAAACATGTTATCTGACCAAAATTGTAGGAAATTTAATTACAAATCTGCAGTATGCTGTCAGATTTGCTCTTCAACCAACGGTTTGCCCACAATCAAGCAGTAAGTAATCCTCTGCACATAACTCAAAATTCCTATCCGCCATTTTGATTTTGTTGGGGGTTAAAAATAAAAAATCTTTAGTTTTCGTAATTTTACAGTCGATTGCTCGGTAAAAGCTACAAGTGTGCCAAATTTCAAGTTTTTAGCTCATCTGGGTGGGTTAGAATTTGTATAGTGAGTGAGTGAGTTACACATGCAGCTTTATAGATATTAGACTCCTTGTGGGCCGTTCCCCATTCCATGTAGAGTAGGGGTGTGCGAGTAGCTCGAAATTTTAGTTTTTCTCGAGTTTTAAAAAAACTTGATCTCGACTCAAGATTTAAAAAACTAGAAAAAAATCGAGTCGAGTTTTGCGCCATATCTTTGAGAGAAAAACGCTATAATCAATACAAAAGTCCCATTTGTATAAAAGATTATAAAGATAAGTATTTTATGTAGGCAATTGTATTTAAAGTATGATCATAATATCGTATTCGTAACCGGAGATGTTCTCGCAATGTATTCAGATTCTTGATGCACGCACACCAGTCTTGATCGTAAAGCCATGGTGATTACAGCGAAAAGTATTCTCGTTATTTATAAAGAAGACATGTCCAAATAAGCTGTTCCAAATAGCCATCACTAGTTATTCATACAAAACATGATGACTGATCACAAAGAATCAGTTATTGAACCGTTTCAAAACTTCATTACTTAACTTTTACCAACATTTGAATAACGAGTATTTAAATTCTTTTCTTAAAAAAAAATGAAAAATATTTTTACTATACTTCTTATCAAATATTTAAATTTCTCATTTAATTAAACTGCATTTTGGACGTAACTTGTATTTTTTTTTCTTTTTCTGTGTCCTCCTGAGTCCTGGGCCTAGCTTTTGTTTGTACGAGGGTGAGTTGCAGTTTGCAAAGTATCTAGGAATATAATTAAAATAAAATAAAATGGATTTTAGTAACTCTTTCCACGTCTCTTGCTGTATTCTTTATATATTGAGAACATTAATTTAAGTTTGTCAGTTTGATTTGATTAAAGTTTATAGATCAACTTTCTCAGTAGAGTTGGTGGTAAGGCTTTTATGTACTGTTTTTAGCGCCAGATTGCAATTTTTGTTTAGTTTCAACATTTTTTATTTTTACTCTGAATTTATTTTAAGCCTCCTTTTTATAAATTATGACAAATATATCACATGTTATTTTACATTTGATTTAACATATATCTTTATGAAAATTTATATTTAATCAGAGATACAATCATTTCATAGATTCTAAAACAATTTTCCATCCTTTATTAACTAATCAGTGAACTAAATAAATAGTGTTAGAAAGTATTGCTTACTTCATTTCATTGTTTTCACTTTTGAAAATTGAGTGTTAAATACTCGACTCAAAAAAAAAAAAAAAAAAAAAAAAAAAAACTCAAACTTGAAATAGTTATGTCTAAAAACTCGACTTGAATCCTAAAACTGCTGCTCCCACACCGCTAATGTAGAGTTAATAACAACATTACAACATTTGTTTTTGGTTTCCAATTTAATTGGTGAAATTTAAATCCTCTAGTCCAATTAATAGTAAAACTATTAAACTGTCTCCGGACTTTTGTCCAACCTTGTATACACAATGTGTCTTGTCTTTAATAACTTGTTTTAATCAAATTAAAATGTTGATTCACGATATTTCTAACGCTTATCAATTTAAATATCAAAAGTTGTAGAAAACAAAATAACTGACAACAAATTACACTTAGGAGCAAATATTGTACTAGTGTGTACAATAGGTGACTAATTACATGCCTCACTAACTGAGCAGGAAAGATTAAAAGGTTAATTTAGTATAAAATCAACGTTATTTATTACCAAATGAAAATACTAAGAGAGCAACAGTTGCAATTTAGTAAATAAGTTACAAACAAACAACAGGAAATCAGAACAAACACTTATTTTGGGAGTAAAATTAAAGTGTTCCAAAGAATACTTTTGAGTCCTGCAATTGCAGCCCACCTTCATTCTCTAAATCAATTTCAATGTTAGGTTTAGTAATAACGGAACATTAGCTATCAATATATGCTTGATATTTCATTGGTATTTTTTTCTTCTTGTTTACTTGAGTTTCCATTTAATCTGTAATACCCTATTGCATAGGCAAAACAATTATTTTACAACTGAATGTAAGATCTGCTGAGCTACCTGTGCGGACAACCTTTGCATATTTTCTGGTCTGAATAAGAGCCACCAAGGACTTTGCCCATGATCTGTTCCTGTGTAAGAGCCTTAAGCGCTTCGTCCAGACTCTCCACTAAACTCATGAAGAACTCCACAGCATCCTGTTGCTCCCTCAGATTGACTGGCTCACCCTGCAGTCTGAAACATATTTTACAATATACAGTCCGCCAAACTAGACAAGCTAAAAAAAACTCTGTCCACAATTCTAGCACATTTTCATCTTTTGACAACTCATTCAACTAAATAAAAACCTTAGAGTGATGGAAAGAAGCTAGTATTATAACAAAATGGACTGCAAAAACAGCAGTGATTTTATTAAATTACAAAAGAAAAAAATACTATGATTCAGTTAATTACCTATCAAGTCACAACATTAGGAAACACCACAGTGAATAGAATAGATACACAAGGAATAGATGTGGTTCTAGTTAGATATGCAAAAAAATCAATCTTTTCTTTTCAGTACAGGTGTACAAACCTGAGTGATTGAAAAAGCTTATGAGCTTGAGCCTGGCATTGCTTCGATACCTCGAATGAAAGATCTTTAAAAATAAAATCCTCTCATTTAGCCTTATCAGATCGTTTCCTTAATAAACCTGAGTTCTTGTAGATAACACCAGTACAGTGTAAGGTGGAACTTTTACTTAACCCTTTAAGGAGTAAAGACGCCTTGGAACGTCATGAAATCACTAGCCTAGGGGAGTAATATTTTGTGAAATCTCATAAATAAAAAAATGTTTTCTATACCATGTCGAAGTATTTTCTTGTTACATATTTGAACAATATTATCATGTCCATTTGTCTACTTTGGTACTCATGTCCTTATTGTATTTGATAACAAACTTAGGCTTTTGTTGTTGTTTTTCCACTGTTTGTTACTGATAACACAGTTGACTTGGCGAGAAGGCCGAAAAGCCCATGCACGCAGTTGTCTTGAATGACTCCTCCCACGGACAAAGCCCCACCTAGGTCTCAATTATGTGAATTGTCATGGCTGAAATAAAACTTCCTCCTTCCCAGAAATTTATTTCCTTCTGGAGATGGTTATACGTGTTCTAAAGCAATACAAAATTTTTTGGTAAAAAACATACATATTACTTTCCGGAAAGTCACTACTCATTTTAATCTATATCAGACATGATGTTCCAGAATGTCATTACTCTTTACATGCATTTTTCCACACTCCTGAAAGGGTTAAGGAACTATTACAGTGATAAATTAACTTCAAATAAAATAAATTATAAATTAAAACGTTTCCCCATTTTATTCATTTCTTTTAACAACAAGAACATGAACATCTGGTTTCTACTCTGTCCAGTATTTGGTCTGGCTACTCCTGGACTAATAATCAAGACTAAGAATAATATTGCATAACTAATCTACAAATAGACTTACTTGAAGTGTTTCCAGAGACCTCTAGGAACATAATATTGCAGTTTGCTGTATGCCAGGTGGCCAAATATTGCCTGTACTTGCTTCAAAATGCCAATGTTGTATTCCTTACGTGATTCTTCCATACTACTTTTCTCTTCTGACTCGCAATGACCCTGCACAAACTGATAGAAAATAAAAAGTATTATCAAACTAGATCTTCAGATAAATGAATCAGAATTTAATTTGATTTTGAATACCAAATCTCTCAGGATTTAGTTGAAAACCAACAATGCAAGTTCTTTAAATATTGAACAATTGAACAAGCTCATGGGCTTATGAGACTAGTCTGAGCAGATTCTAACTGTCCAACTGTATAAACAACCATGATTCTTTATACTTCAGTGCCTAACAAATCCAGATAGCATAGCATGCAGCAGCTAGTTTACTTGACATCAGTTGAGAAATAGTTTCCACCAAATCTCCTACAATAGCAGTGTGTTAACAATATTTATTTTGTCTGAGCTATAAAGTTAGTTTATTTATCTCAAGTTGTAAATACTGCATTTTTGAAACATAAACAGAAATAGGCGAGGTAAGTTTTTCGCATTCTCCCAGCATTCTTTTTATTACAGTGAAACATGTATGCATAATTGATTTTTTTCCTATGCAGTTTCACACTTGACAGGGCTTCCAGATCTAAAAATCACAAGTTTTCACTAAAAAACTCATCAAAGAGGTCCTTAGATTCCTACCTGTACCCATGATGAATGCTCTACTATTTGTCTAAGAAACTATTTAATAGTAGAAAGATTAATTCAATAAAAAGATTATAATGTAATATGCTGATAAAGAAAATCACATATCAGCCAGTACTTTAGCCGAACAATATTTCACTCCGGGTATTGGAATAGATTTAATCAATGGAATTGGGATATTTACTTTTGTCAGTGCTGGATTTTATGAATGAGATTAGTCACAAAGAACAGTCTGCCTTAGCATTAAAAGTATAATTGCATATACTTAAAGTGGGTTTATTGGTAGTGTTTAATGATTCGATATGAAGCTATAATTAATTGTAGTTAACCCTTCAATATAAGTGTTTGATTAGCACACTTACAATCAAACAGGAAAATCAGATGTATTAATCTGCATATCTAGGGTTATATAATACAGTCACTTGCATAAGTAGAAGATGGATTTGCCTCTCATACTTATGTATGAGAGGCAAATCCATCTTCCAAACCATCTACTAAACTTATGTTTAGTAAATCTTAATTATTTTTGCCACTGAATTATTTAGTTGGCTAAAAATTCTCTCAGCATCTTCGACTTTAACAAAAAAGTAATTAAACGATGACGTTTATGGATGACTTGAAAAAAATCATTCATAAATATTTTCTAAAATTAACATGAATGCATAACAAAATATACATCATATATTTCAGTTAAATAATTTTATTTTGTTTTTAGTTATTTTTTCTTAATTTAACCTTAGATCAGTGAAGCAGAGCAAGGTGAACATGAGAAGTGTGACTGAACATAATTCCCTTAAGTCAAGCATGAAATACAAGTTATATCTTATATCATAGATGTATGACCAAATATCCCACTAAACGAATATGACCAAATATTCCACGTAAAAAAAGCTTTTCTCACCACTGATGGATAATTAAAACAGATAAAAAAGGGAATGTAGATGTGATAACAATATCCCATAAGCACAGAATGGATGCAAGAGAAAACAAAATCAAATCAAACTTGGTGTGAAAGCGAGAGAGGGGCGCCTACAATTGCATGCAACACATATCGCGAAGACTAGTAAATTTTAACGAGACGAACATGGCAGACTACATATTTGTTTGAATCTTGTTACTAGTAAGACAAACGTTTTTAAAAACTGTATTTATAGTATCTAGATAAAACATTCTATACAGTATTTTAATGATTTAAAAAGGATGTAAATCATTAAAACATTGATTGTAGATATAGTGTACAGTAACTATTTATTTTAAATTATCGCGAATGTGTTTCCACTCCACCACAATAAACAAGACTGACTGACGATGCCAAGAGTAATGAATTTGTTCACTTTCCAAATCAGAAATGGACTTTACCAGCCACTCTGTTACATAAGTAACAAAATTGCCAGCTCAATCTTTAGGTGCATTATGCAGTGACAATCAGTAGAGCACAATAATTATTAAAAAAAAAAAACAGCACCATCAATATTACAAATGCAAAACTCAAACACCACTTCTATTCAAGATTGCTATTGCCAGGCTGAATTGAGCTTCTGTGTCGTAATTTTACCTAATAAAACAATTTTTTTATTTATTTATTTATTTTATTTTTTTATTTATTCATAAGACGCCGATCGTCAAGATATGGGCGAATATGGATTTCGATTGAGTGTGATGAGTGTAGATGAGCGAATGTAGTCATTGTTACAAACTAAGGCCGACTATTCCTTAGAAAGTGTCATTAATTAATAGCCCAATGACAAATGAACAGCCGGTGGTTATCAGCTGATCCTTCTCAAAATGTATTGACTCTGATTGGGATCGAACTGACAACCTTTAGCACATGAAGCTGGGATTGAACCAACTACGCTACCGACCAATTTAATGTTTTAATCTGATTGTCAAGACAAACAAAACAAGGCCAGATAATCAGGTTGTACTTTGTAGAGTATGTTTTAACATACAAATCAGTTGTAGTTATATCTATTTTATGGTTAATGGACTAAATAATTATATTTCTGTTTTCATAATTGCTGATTACAACATACCTCGGAGTCAGGCCGCTCATCACCGCTGAAGTCCTCATTGAGGTCTGTCGCTGCACCCTCAGCTGCAAGCAGACCTCCTCGTATACTCTCTACCATGTACAGCTGTTGCAGCACTGAGTTCATATAACACGTCGCACCTGCATTTTTTAAGCCAACAAAACCCTTGTGTGGTCGTGGACCCACAGGTGGCAAGTAGTCCCACTCCACCAATGGCTCATCCCTTTCTATTTAACAGGACAATGAACATAACCTAATTTGACAAGACTAAACACATAAAATCAAATTAACAATAGCTGATTTTAGAAGGTGCTGAAGAATGTTCAAACTTTGACAGGCAATGGACGAATATTTGTGAAAAAATTTTTTAAAAAGGTTTTTTGTTCAGCCACAAAATAATTATTTATTTCATAATGAGAAAACTAGCGGTGAACAAAAACATTGAATGGATGATCACAAGAATGATTGTTTTTGACATTTTAAAGTAAAACATTGGATTTTTTCTGTTTGTGGTCAAACATGGTGCAATTAACACAGTTTTCCTTAAAATTCACAGTTTTAGATATATATTTTATTTCACACAAAATTAGTAGGGAGTTTTACACACTTAACACTTCACTGCTGTAAATTTAGTTGTATAACCAATGAATTTAAGTCGGTGTTATGGAATTGGAAAGAAGATACTACAAGAATAAGTGCAAGAGAAAAGATAATTGGGGATGTATTGCTATGGAAATGAATATTAAAAATATAACAAAGTTAGAAAAAAAACTGCTTATTTCATTTAGAAGAGAAAACTTCCACTATGGAAGCAGATGAAAACATGGTGGGGGATAAAGTATTTCAATATTTTAACAGATAAAATTGCACCAAGACCAATTTTTTAAAACAGTTAAGCTGGGAGGTATGGATGATTGAATGGGGATGGCAAGGTTGGAATGGTATCTTGGTGTATAAAGAATGGGTGTATCTGCTCATAAGGATCAGTGATTATTATAGTAGCAATGGAGACGTGGTCGATAGAAAATCGCGGGTTCATGTAAAACACCTTTATAGAGACACAAAGACGTTTCTGGAATCCATTCAATGTCGGCCTCCGTTATGGTTGAATTCCGAAGTTTGACAAGGAATGAAGTGGACTGCATGATGTGCTGATTGAAGAGAACGAACCCCGTAAAACTTGAACACTTGAAGCATCGGGTAAAATTACAATACAAGAAATTTGAGCAGTTCCACATGAAATGCATCAGAGGAATTTGGACAAATTTTCACGTCAACAGGACTTTTTTAGATAAAAACGGACATAATTTTTAACAGATGTAATTTTTTGTAAGTTATCAATGGTTTATTTCCTTTTCTTTGATTGTTTGTAATTGCAATATATAAAATACACATTGAAAAAATAAAATTAGAGTTTTGTTTGAAAATGAGTGTGTAACTGTTAATTAAAATCATCCATACCTTCCTGCCCAGTGCTGTATTTTTGAAACAACTAAGTAAAAAATATGTTAAAATTGATAAGAAATCATATTGCGTTACAATAGAACTAACATCTAAGGCTTTGGCGTCACACATAATATAGATCAATACAAAAAGAATGAAGGTTGAGACCCTCGTCTAAGACATCAAAGCATAATCAAATTGCCAATTTATTTTATACCCATTTGAAATTACCTCAATTTATCAAGAGAATTTTGCTTCTCTTTGTAATGTTCAACAGTTGACAACTGTAGAACACACTTTGGGTTCTATTTCAATTGTGCCTAAACATTTTGAATGAATACTCTAACGAATAAAGAATCTCTTATATCTACATTTCTTAATTTTTAAGCTAGTCGACTTTAGACACCGATTAGATAGCAACTACAGAGTAGGCAAATCATAATGAGATTTCAGCGTTCATAATTGATTTTTATGTTTGACATAAATGTAGTGCAAATTTATATTACACATGTTTGTTTATATGTAATTCACAAAACATTCCCTGTACTGAGTTTAATTTAAATTCTTGCCTTATCTTCCAAGAATATTTCTCTCCAGAAATTTGGGAGGAAATTAAATTCACAAAACATTCCCTGTACTGAGTTTAATTTAAATTCTTGCCTTATCTTCCAAGAAGATTTCTCTCCTGAAATTTGGGAGGAAATTACTTTACCTCAAGATCCCGTCCTGAAGTAAAACATCTCAAGCCTATCCCTAATAAGAATCCTTAAACTTTTAGTAATTTATTTCCAAAACTTTTCATTTTATGCTTATTAGATAGTACGTAAACATCAGAATCTAGTTCCTCATTTAATTTGAAGAGAAACAATATATTATTAGGAATAATAAAAACATTTGTTAAATTCTATAATATCAGCACCAACTTTATAGATCTACTGACATTAAGTTTACATTTTTTTAATATTTAAATGATTGATTAAATTATTTATTCCAGCAAAATGTTACACAGATTACAAACATAATGAAAAATCTCTGGAAAAAACACTGACCACATTTTCAAGTGTTGTGACCAGCGATAACAAGACTAAACACAAATCAGTTTTAGAGTCCAGTACATGAAAATTTAGGTTACTATCAATGAGCCACACTCTGTGACGCCTGCCAGCCACAGCTGGCTTATCACTATCTACCGTACATCTGTTGTCTACAAAATAGCATGAGCTCATATTCAACATATATATTATTGTTTAGTTACTTTTTATTATTTATGTACATGTTAGTTTTTATTATTGAATGGAGAAAATAAAAGAGTTTCATTCCATACTTATTCTACTAAATTATTTTATACTGTGAATAATTACTTTTTAATTTACTTAAATTTGTACTTTTAATCCGGCAAGTAAAATGACTATTTCTTCCTTATAATATATTATTTGATGTATTTAATTTGATTAGTAAAAATATAGCTATATTTGAAATATTCTACTTACACTTGTTCACGTAACTTTAAATGTAATAGTTAAAAAATAAAAAAGAAACATCAACTTGACAAAACAGCCAATCTTTCAACTTTGTAGGGATAGGAAGTACACTGTGTTCATTTCTTATTTCTTGTGGTAACTGATTGAAACGTTTTGGACCATTGTACTTATATGAATGTTTGAAAGCAGATTAATTGACTCTACTTATTCAAAATATTCTATGGCATACATTTCTGGTAACATATAAAAGATCTGTAGTACCTATATTACCACTTCTCAAATAGAACAATCTCAAAACTTTGTATACGCATAAGTGTTGTATTGGCATTATTTTCATTTTTGAAAAAAGTGGGAAAGAACTAACTCTTTTTTGATTGCATAAATTTATTTAAAAAAAAGATTTTTTTATAACTCTTAATCTTTATATGCGATATTTGTATGTTCCTCTTCAACAAAACAAACCGTACTGAAGCCTTGAGTAAATCAGAGAAAAATATAAGGATCGTAATACAAGAGGTGTACAAATATTGTGCAAGAAATATTTTTTTATTGATGATTTTAACTGGTATTGCAGTTGTTTAATGTGAAAAATCTAATTCAACATTTCATGTAATGTAATTCCCAAGTTCTTGAAACGCTTTTCTTTTCCAATTACTTCACAGTTACAATCTGTTCTAGAACACCCTGCCTTGTGATACTTTAAATCTTGAGCATATCCACAAAAATCAAAATTGACTTATTTGGTATTATTTACATTAACATACATTCTTAATATACATTCTATTTGCCAATGACCAATCTCTTAAAACTCTTAGATCATCTAAAATGTCATTGTACAATTAATCAATGTTAGAATGACTGTAAAAAAGTGCTACATCGTCTGCAAACGCACTAGGTTTCCCGAAGTATCAGTTCCAGCATCGTTAATAAATATTAGGAATAGAGTGGCAGAAATTACTAAGCCTTGAGGGACGCCGACAGTGATGGGCAGAGGAGTGCTGTAGCACTCCCCAACAAACATATGCTGCCAGAGGCCCGTCAGGAAACTGTGAAACCAGTTCAAAGCCACCCTACACTAATTTATATTCATTATTGACATTGACAGCTGTTCTGAATGCGAGTCATCTGCAATTTATTTTCGTCCCAACTTGGACCGTTTAGATCTGTCACACATTAATCACCAAACACATGTCAACAAAGAATAAGCTTTGTGATAGATTTTTAAAATAATAGAATATTTATTTTAAAACACTTTTAAAAAGTGTCGTTAGTCACTTCTTTTTTCAACATTCTGAGGATGCACACAAACTGAGGTAACAATCCAATTGAGGCCTGCCAGGGAGCACGCACTTCCACCACAACTCTGCCTTACAAAACGTGCATGCTACCTATTTCACTATTTGTTTTGTAATTGCAAGATTGTTACTAACAAAACATTGCCACAATCAAAAACATACCTGAGTAAAACATGTCAGTGAGCATGGTAGTGAGGAGTTTCATGTTGGGAACACAGCCAACGCAGAGAGAAACCAGGAGTTCAAAGGCAGAGTTAAGCGTGCGAGGAGTAGAACATACAGGAACAGCCTGATCTGGGATTAGCTCTCCTGTTCTCTGAAGATGCAACATAAGTTTGCTGGCAGGGAATATAAAGTCCTCCACCAACTCCTAAGCCAAAACATCAAAGAACATGTGTCATTATTATATCAATTAAACCTAGATAAATTATTAATGCATTATTAAATAATAAACTTACAGATTGACAAATTTAAATGTTCTGTTCTTCATTGAAAATGCTTATTTATAGCATAACATCTATACATAAAACTTGTGTATTTTAGAGTACACAAAACTCAAAAGAGTAGTGAATGGATTTACTTGAAATTTTTATATATTACATTATTGCATTTATATATTTATGCACAAAATGTTTTTATATATTTGGTTCCTAAAACTGTGAATAGGTTAAGGGCATTTTAAGCATTTCACAACCTCCCACATTCTACAAATGAAAATAAATGTCAGAGCTGATAAAGTGCTACTGTGTGACCAGCTGATTTATGTGTATATTGTATCAAAATCATATCCCATAAGCTTATTACTGTGACCAGATTGTTTATTTATGAAAACACCTGTAAGTTACTTTATTTCAGATAAGGTTAAAGGGCACTAGGCCAGGAATTAGTATATTAGAGAGATAGGACATCAGCAAACTTACCTTAAAAGACAAGTTCACTAACATCAGAGTAGTAGTCACAAACACAAAATACACAAAAGCTCACAAATTTTCAACACCACTGGCATTTTCTTCAGGTGAGTAGAGGGAGAGAGAGAGAGAGAGAGAGAGAGACACTCAGAGAGAGAGAGAGAGAGAGTGTCTCTCTCTCTCTCCCTCTACTCACCTGAAGAAAATGCCAGTGGTGTTGAAAATTTGTGAGCTTTTGTGTATTTTGTGTTTGTGACTACTACTCTGATGTTAGTGAACTTGTCTTTTAAGGTAAGTTTGCTGATGTCCTATCTCTCTAATATACTAATTTATTTCAGATAAAAATCAGTAAGTAAACAATCTTTATTTTTCTAAAGAATACTTTACATCCCTAATAGTTAGTGTCCGACTAAGCCACAGCAAAGCATGGCTGGGATTAGCTAGTTATGAATTAAATTTGCAATTGTTGGTTCTTGGGCATTAATTATTAAAGTTTATCAGATCCACAATTAGATTCAGTTATAATAGCTGTGATTTAAAATTTCAGCCTGACTAATTAATAGACTAAAAGAGAGTTCATTTTCCTTGAAGTAATACATAACGCCAAAAAGCTGACACTCTTTGAGGAACCCAGATCCTTATTTTTGTAATTTAATTTGTACCTTAATTAAATGCATGCCAGTCTTTTCATCAGATCCTAGCTGGTACTTCTTCTCTGGAGGTAGGAAGTTTAACAGTTCTTTGGCAATACCGAGGTGACCCTCCAACACAGCCTCCTCCACTCCCGTCTCTCCTGTCTCCTTTACTGTTTCCTGCATACCAACACCTCTTTAGATTAGAATTAAATAACCCAGCTTTATCAGTTCAATCACAAAACAATATTAAAAAGTTATTAAATCAGACAGAAAATGACTCCTATAACTTTTTTTTATTGAAGAAAATTACATTTCGTCCATAAACATTAATTGGAGTTGAGTTTGGCTGTTGAGAAAATCTTAAGATTTTATTAATCCTAAGTAAATAAAAATCATAAGTAGTCACCAGTCCTTAGGATTTTACAGCCTCTGTTACAGTTTATTTTATTTATTACTCAGTTTTTCTTAACATAAAAATCTACATTCAGTTTAATAAATACGCTTTGTATAATTTAAGGTTTAGTTTAGAGGATACTAGGCCAGGAATTAGTATAATAGGAGAGATAGGACATCAGCAAACTTACCTAAGAAGACAAGTCCACTTGTGCAGAGTAAAAGAAAACATAAAAAGGTAAAACAACATATAACACATTTTCAGTGAAGTGATTAACAGTAGTCTCAATTATCCGCCCATCGATTATCCGCCGTTCCGGGTTATCCACCACCAATGACGAAAAAATTCCATATATTACCCAGAAAAAATATGCAATGTGCCAGTTGTTTGCGGGCGTGAGGGTACGCTCTACCTGGACTAACTACTATATGCCTGATGCCAGTCCCTGACACATCATTAGCCCGCTCCGCCTACCATCGATCGATTGCACGTGTACACTATTTACCCTCAGTTTGTTATTGTGTGTTGAACAGTGAGAAGCGATATTTTTACACAGTAGTAAGTGTCTAGTACAGTGATCAGTTGGTGAAAGTGTAGTTTAAATGAAATCATGGCTGCTAAAAAGAAAAGGATCGTTTTATCAATTGAAGACAAGCTTGAAGCTTTATGGAAACTGTATAAAGGGGAAACTTTGCAGAAGTTAGCTGACTACTACGGCGTTGGTTGTTGTACAGTTGGAGACTGGAAAAAGAACAGGTCAGATATATAAGCATGGTGTTCCTCACGAATTACTAATAGTTCTCTTAAAGTCAGGAAAACAATGAAAAGAGCGAGTATGAAAAGATTAGCAAAGCTTAGTTCATATGGTTAACGCAGTTTACGGAAAAAGGAGTGCCTGTTTCGGGACCTATTTTACAAGAAAAAGCATTGCAATTTCAAAAAGAATAAATGTTGAAGAAAAGGAGTTTAAAAAAATTTTCAAAGAACTTGTTGAAGCTGAGGGCATTACAGGTGACCAGATATTTAATTGTGATGAAACTGATCTTAATTTTAAAATGTTGCCAAGTACGAGCCTTGTAGTTAAGACAGAGGCAGCAGCACCAGGATTTCAATGCAGTACAGAGAGAATTAAAATTTTAGCATGTAGTAATGCTACAGCCATCCTTAAAATGGATCTAACTATGATTGGGAAGTTCGAAAACCATGGGGCCTTTAAGGCCATATCCAAATATATATTCTGCCCGTAAAGTATTTTAATCAAAAAAGTGCTTGGATGAGCAGTGAAATCTTTAAAGAATAGTTTTTCAAAGAATGTGTGCCTTCTACAAAGAACTTTTTAAAAGAAAACAACCTACCCAGGAAAGCATTACTACTGTTAGACAATGCACCAACTCACCCTGATGCAGACAAATTTAGAAACGGGGACATAAGGGCTATGTTCCTGCCTCCAAATTTGACTGAGGTATGTCAGCCAATGGACCAAGGTGTTTTAGAGATATTAAAACAAAACTATCGAAGAAATCTTCTGTCCACACTTATTCAAGAAACTGAAGATGGTCACGATTAATTATTAAGTTAAAGAGCATAAATCTGAAGGATGTGGCCTATTGAGTTGCAAGTGCCTGGACTGATGTCAGGGCAGAAACAATTGTGAAGTCTTGGCATAAGTTATTGGGCAATGATGAAGTTATAGGTGAAAATGTACTGGATGAATGCCATCAAAATATTATGCCCATGGTGCTACGTATTCCTTGATGTGAGGATGGATATTTGGATGATGTAGGGAATTGGCTTTCAGCAGATAACTAGTATGAAATTACTGGCAGGAAAATTGTTGCCCTTGTTAATAGTGATGATGCTGAAGATGTAGAAAGTGAAACTATCCAGCAAACCCAAAAGATTGCACATAGTGAAGGTTAAAACTCTTGAAGCAGCAATTCAGTATGCCGAGCAGCTGTTGACATCATGATGTTGCAAAGATGGCGGGATCTGGCAGCTAAGAAGCAGGAATCTTCAGAAAAACAGACGAAGATCACTAGTTTTTTTCATCCTGAATTTCTAAATTTTTATATCGTTTGTGTACTTGTACAGTACAGTAATTCAAAATCCAGGTTATCCTCCCTTCCGCCGGGCCGTTTATGACGGTTAACCGAGACTATACTGTAGTTAATACTACCACTTCAGATTTTTAAAGTCACCCCTATTGTTGTGTCTTAGTTTTTCTGGCTTAGTAGCTATAACTCCACTTTTGATGATGTGATTAAAACAAAATATCTACTAACCTATAGTTATAACTTCCTTATTTTGGAGTCAGGGGACAGGAATATTTCTGTCGGTTACCAGTCAACTTCCCAATGGAAATTTATTTATGCATATAAAGGGGATAAGAACAATCAACTAAATGAGCTTATGCATTTTGAAACAGAAAATATTGATTGTTTGACTTCAGATTCCTGTCACAGTATCGGTGCTGAGTGGGAACGGGAAAGGTAGATACAGCTACATTGGAGTTGTTTATACTATACTCGTAGATATACCTCCAGTTGTAACTCCTACGTGTTAGTGTTTGTTTAATCACTCCAAATTGGCACAAAGCTACCACTAAGGGGTAGAATCTAATAGGTAGTCACTATTATTTAATCACATCACCTCAGGTGAGCAGAGACTGACCTTCTGAAAGTGCCATTGACACTGAAAATTTGTCTTTATGTTGTACCTTTTTATGATTTCTTCTACTCTGCAAAAATGGACTTGTCTTCTCTGGTAAGTTTGCTTAAGCCCTATCTCACCTATTATACTATATAATTTAAGTTTCATAGGTGATGTGCAAACATTAAGTACATGCTACTCACCCTTATACTCTTCAGCCACGATATTTCATTGGCTAAGAGTTGCTCGGCAATGTTGACATTGCACTGGTACGAATAGGCAAAGTTCAACAGTTGGCACAGGAGCTGAAACACAACAAGTGTCAAAGTTTGCACCATGCAATTTTGTTTCATGATTATTTGTTACATTCATTTTTTAAATATGAATTTGTAGAAGAATCAGATTTGTCTGAATAAACAACAAAATCTATGCAATAGCTTAAAATACTTATTGAAAAGAAGAGCAGGTTTCAGAATACATTAAAGAGATATTCATGATATAAATAAAAAGCATAGGTTCAATGTTTTAGATTATTTCTTAGAACAAACAGCATGATAAACTCTCTGAACATGGAGGGAGTTGTATCAGTAATTTAATAACATCAAACGACAGTTACTACTGGAAATGTATGCTTTTCAAGAATATTTATCTGACCATTTTCCATTATTTTTGGAAATGGGCGTTAAGTTGCCAAAGAAAAATGTGATTAATTATGTTTTGAACTTTGACTATTATCACAAAGTTAACAATCTAGTAGAGTAAAAATTTCCCAAATTCAACTCTTAACTGTTACTTCTCCAATAAATCTCATTTTTAAAGAAGGAGTGCTTAACAATTATAAATAAAAGTAATTAATTGTACTGTTTTTTATATTTTTTTCTCTTGTGAAAGTGGACTTATAGGCTTAGGGCATTTGCCTGTCTTTAACTTGCTAAAGGACTTATAATTTGCGAATGACATTTAAAAAAGAGTTTAGAAGACAGTTACCTGAAAATACTCATGTGAGTTCTGCGCGAACTCGATGACGTGCGTGTGCAAGACGTTGAAGAGCAGTGTGATGCAAAGTTGTAAAAACTGCTGCGTTGTGCCCAGACTGGACATTATAAGAAACTGTTCTGCAGCAGCTATTCTTATTGACCTGTAGAAGTAAACAGTGCATTTAATGTTTTATGTATGTATACAATGTAAATAGTGCAAACAAACATATTTGCTTGTAGAACCATAGTAATAAGGTGGCAATGATTTGTAAATAACAAGCATTAACTATTCAAATAAAATACAACTATCTGCAAATAACCAATTTTGCAGCAGTGCTAGAATTTACTGATCACTACAGAGAGCGAACACCAGTTATCAATGTGTAGTAATTAGTGACAGATAAAAGTGACTTTAATTATGATGTCCGTCCATCGCAACTGTGTAGGATGGTCATGTATATTTCTACCATGTTATATTATGTATGAACTGTATTTTTATGAAAGGAATAAAGATATTTTCATCACATAAGAAGACAAGTCTACTAACACCTTACAGTAGTTACAAATAGGGGCATTAACATAAAAAAATAAATAAAAAACACTGATTTTTCTATATGTTTATGTCTCTAAGAGTTAATACTGCAAGGGGTTGGGATAGTGAACTTGTCTTCTTAGGTAAGTTTCCTCAACAAATGACGAATCAATTGCTAGCGAAGCAATTCAATTCTTTATTATGAGGCAATCCTCAGAATTATGTACGACATGTCACATGTTTGGAATATAATCTATCTACATTTATCTGTACATCAGGATACATTGTTAAACATAAAAGTGATTATATTTCTTGTATCTTGTGTAGACAGTTGTCTATTAGAAAATGTTGTACTTGTTTTAAAAATTTGTAGAATTTTGCTTTTTTTGATCTCTTCTGGTAATTTGTCATAAATTTTAAAGCCTATATAATGAGGCCCATTTTCGTAGTATCAGTCTTTGTTTGAGAAATTTAAGATCTTTCACCTTAGTCTCAATTCTTTGTTTTGTAGACAAAAATTGATAGTTGGTAAATATATAAGGATAGTATTGTTCAAACTTGTAGTGATTTTAAAAGTGGCTTGCACGTGGCTCTATTGTTAGATTTGGTAACAACTCAGTTTTTTTCTGTTGGAAGAGAAAACACATTTTGTTGCATTACCATTGAACCTTATTGTGGTAGCTGTCAGAGCTGGGAGATCAAACATTTGTGACAGTTCAGTTACCAGGTTTGTTGCTCATTTAGAACTACTCAGGGGTACGTTTAACGATTTGCTCAGCAATTAAAGATTTGCTGTGGATGAGAACATCGCCCCACTATCAGTGAGGCTTGATTAATTGCATTTAGCTTTATGATAGAAGATCTTATTATTTTTATTAAAATGTAACATAACTTTTGGTTATATATTTAAGTTTAATTTAAATTTTCTTGTAAAGTAAATTAATTTTATTACAATTAATTTTTCTGCAATGTAACTAACTGGCTAAAGAATAATGGTATACTGGAGAGATAGGACATCAGCAAACTTACCTTAGAAGACAAGTTCACTAACACAAGAGTAGTAGTAACATACACAAAAGAAACACAAAATCACACAAATTTTCAGTACTACTGGCAGTTTCTTCAGGTGAGTATAGAGACTACATCCTGTTGAGTCTCTTTTTCTCTCTCTACTCACCTGAAGAAAGTGCCAGTGGTACTGAAAATTTGTGTGATTTTTTGATTCTTTTGTGTATGTTACTACTACTCTGGTGTTAGTGAACTTGTCTTCTAAGGTAAGTTTGCTGATGGCCTATCTCTCCAATATACTAATTCCTGGCCTAGTGCCCTTTAACCTAACATAAAATTGGCTAAAGAATATGTACCTTACCTATCGTTACATCGCAAGACTAGATCGATGATGAATTTCTCAGACATCTTCTCTTTGCTCAAGCTATCAAGAGTACTAGGGCTAAGGACTAGAGATATTGTTAACACTTCTAATGCTTCTTTACACACTGAAACATACATAATACTTGTATAAATAGAAGTTCACTACATGCATTTCATTCAAGGTATTCAATTAAAAAAAAATCGTATGGTTATTAGTAGGTAGAGATGCCCAATTAAGATACAGTTCCTCTCGCCTGCTTAGACGAGCCCATTTTTGTTTTGTAGGCTTGATGGACCACTGGCTTAACGTGACTTCCAAACCACAGGAGCAGCACAGGGATAAAATCTGTTAATGGTCACAGCGGGAATTGAATGCAGACCCGCCTTAGCCCCATAGCTACGGCCGTTCCAATGTAGGCTGTATTGCTCTAGGCTGTAAAACTGATCAGTTTTGGTTGTGTTTTTAACCCTTTTAGTGCTACAGCATCGCTGTCAGCGATTCCACAGTTTAGTCTTAAAGTGCGAGAATCGCTGCCAGCGACTATCCGTATTTCGTATATTATGCCGTATGAAATTAATGTTACTGGCTGCTACGATCGTAGTTGTGTTCCAAAAGCTTCAAGGTATTGCTTTTTCACTGTTTCGTTGTCTTTGGGATGGTTATAACTATCGCTTTGGAGAAGAATAATACTTGACCAGATTGTTTGTTTACGTTTACAAGCTAATCTGCCGCTAGTATGCTAGTGCTGTGTTAGAAGTATTGTTTTGCCGTGTAATATAATTTGTATTACTGTTTTATAATTAGTATTGTGTTTTATCAGTTTTATATTTGATATTTGAGTTTTTTATATTTGAATTTTATATTTGAGTTTTGAAGAAGTATATAAGCAACAAAGAAAATATGAACAATATTCTTCATCACGAACAACAACGTCTCCAAAATACATAGAAGTAAATGTTAAGCTCTTTAATCATGACCATATCTTTACATGATTAATCTCTAAGAAGAGAGATGACTCTTATTGCCTTCTTTTGTAAGCGAAATAATAATATGGACCTCTGGCTTTCACAACCCCAAACTGGTACAGCGAATGGCAAGTATTGAAAAATAATGCCGTAAAAAGGCGAAAGAAAAACTTCACTATTTAGTTTTCGATTCACTACTCTGCGTTGTAGTGAGTATAAAAAGAAACCAGCATATAAACGACAATTCATATATTATATAAATCTCCATAGGTGAATGAGCTTCAAGATTTGGAGTGCATCCAGTTGAAATCTTAGAACACAATATTACACCTGGACTTGGGATCAAGTGGAAAATGTAAGCGGTTCCACACATAGTGGAACCCACCCGCCCACGCATACACGTACAATGGCACTGACCCACCCACCCACCCTTACACATACAATGGCATTGACTCACCCACCCACCCACCCATACACATACAATGGCATTGACCCACCCGCCCACCCATACACATACAGTGGTATTGACCCACCCGCCCACCCATACACATACAGTGGAATTGACCCACCCGCCCACCCATACACATACAATGGCATTGACCCACCCGCCCACCCTTACACATACAATGGCATTGACCCACCCGCACACCCATACACATAAAATGGCATTATCATGTTATATCAAACTCAAAAAAAGTTAACATACAAATTTTTTTGTTTTTCTTTTTCGTTTTTCAGTTATAAAAATTTTTATTTCGGCCAAACATTGGGTACATATTTATTCTCCAACTTATCCTGAACAATACAACAAAAATGTATAAAGATATCTGTTCAAATAAGTATGGTATGATTTTTTTTTTTTTTTAACTTCTGCATTTTCGGCTAAATTTGGCTAGCATTTTTGGGTATGTGAGTGAGTAATAAGCCATAGCACCAAAAGGGTTAAGTTATTTTTATTGAATAAGTTTTCTATATTATGTCTTTGTAAATCATTATTTAAATAATTAATATTATCTCATCATCAGATAAATGTAATGTTTAGTAACTGAAACAATGATTTTATTAGGAATAAGCCTAAAAATGATTTTTTTTAAACAATTTTCATAACTATTTATTTATGGATTTATTTTAATATTAATTTATATTGGCCGGGTTAAAAAATATGTTCTAATAAAATGGCTTGTTAAAAATCAATAGCTGTTGTATTATTCCTTTAAATTAGATATTTCAAAATAAATTTACTCTAAGTAACAATTTTACTTCTGCAATCCATGAGTAGCCATAATATAGTATCTGAACATTTAAAGTTTTTTATTTTAATTTGCTTACTAATGGCTAAAACCAGGGAACACGTTAGATTATGTAACATGACGCAGGTCTAGGTTTTAGAAGTTCTTTGAAATCTTATCTAAATTTACAACATACTCAACTGTAACATACACAAGGCATAGATGTGGAAAAGTTAGCAAACCACCTTAAAATAAGTAAGTAAATAATCTTGTCATTTAATGGTACTTTCATATTTAAACAATCCCTGTTTAAACCTAACTTGCACTGTCATGGGTAGGTAAGTGGGCCATCATCAAGGTACATGTGTGTCATGAACAACATACATGGAGCGCAAGTTGGAGTGGTCGCTATATGTAACTACTTTACACAATTACAACTCATCTACTACTTGTCACTCCTCTTACTTATTTACGCTAAAATTATTCAAATTTAAATAAATTGATCTCAATTCTTTCCGGGTCTTGCATTAACCCTCTTTGTAATGGGCTGAAAATAATGCAAGTGGCCTTAAAATATCTCCATGTTTGTTTTACCCTTAGTGTGTGTTAACTTTCAAAGAGTGACTTACCAAAGGAATATTAAAAAAGGGTAAGCCTGCTTTCCTTCCTGTACAAAACCTATAACCTTATAAAAAGAACTAAAATTCTAATGGCCATTTTCCTGCAAAATTGTAAATGATCAATATGGCTATAACCAATAAAGCAGAATCATAGTTGTAAGCTTAGATATGTATACTTGATAAATATATTAGATAACAAAATTGTTTGATAAAAATCTAAGATTAACTTGAACATTTTAAATAATCAAATTAGTATGGCGAGTTACCAAGTATATCGTCAGGTGATGGGTTGGTATCACTGAGTTTCTGGTTGAGGAGATCCTGGTCTAGTAGGTGTAAATTGCCAGAACATGAGGCCCATGCTAGCCGAATCACCGCTCGCACCGTATCTGGACCAGGGATTTCCCATGCCATCGCAGATACCACCAACGGACAATCACCAAACTCCTCCATAGCAACCTGCACATTACAAAATAAAATACAGTGACGGCACTGTTGTTTGTCATGTCTTACAACTATTAAGGCTTTGAAAGAATAGTATTTTCTTTTTTTTTTATTTATTTTTTTTTTATTTATTCATAAGACGCCGATCGTCAAGATATGAGCGAATATGGATTTCGAATGAGTGTGATGAGTGGATGAGCGAATGTAGTCATTGTTACAAACTAAGGCCGACTATTCCTTAGAAAGTGTCATTAATTAATAGCCCAATGACAAATGAACAGCCGGTGGTTATCAGCTGATCCTTCTCAAAATGTATTGACTTTGATTGGGATCGAACTGAGAACCTTTAGCACATGAAGCTGGAATTTAATTAGTAAATAAAGTAAAGCTCTTAAGAATATAATTAAGTTGGCAATAATACAAAAACAGATATTTAAATTTACAATATTAAATAAAATGTACTAAATTTTAATATTTAATTTGCTTGCTACCTGCAAAGATTGAGATACATATTCATTACTTTACTCATGTTTTGTTGATAAAATTAATTTTTGTTTTTATATACCTCCCCATAGTCTTCTGGGTTTCTATATGTGACGTGTGTGAGGCCCTGCCCTCGCATTACTAGCTGTATAACCTCCTTGTGCAGTTTCTTCCCACTAAAATACTTACCAGCCAGATATCAACCACTCATCATTTGTCATAAACTACGTGCGGACCCTTCAGGATGTTTTGACTTATTAGTTTACTTTGAATAAATGAGGTGTACCTTCCTACATTTAATCATCAATAATATGCTGAGTACAGAATAATTCAAACCCAAACTAACGTAATCCAAATGGTGTTCATGTCATTGGGGAAAGAAGTAAAAAAAGAAAGAAAAAAGATCATTTATTTGCTTAAGAACAGTTGAAAGTAAGTCAGCTTCTACTCGCCTGAGGAAAGTGCCAGTGGCACTGAAAATTTTTGTTTTGTGATGGGTTTTTATGTGTTTTCTACAGCAAGGTGTTAGTGGACTTGTATTCTTAGGTAAGTTTGCTGATTTCCTATTTCTCCTAATATACTAATTCCTGGCCTAGTGCCCTTAAAAATAACCTAAAATATATGAAAATTAAGAATTCTTTTTGTTATTTTCAAGGATAATAAACACACAATACAAAAAAATTATGAACATTTTAACAATACTTCTTTCCTCATTTCTTTTGGGCATTTTAAAATGATCACTTTAACACAAAATGTTTATCAACAAATTAGTAATGTTCAAGATTGCAGTACACCTTACACAGTTGAATGAAATTACAAATTTTATAGTTAATTACTAATTAGTGTACATTAACACAAACATTTAATCCAAATAAATTTGAAACAATTTTAAATACGACAATTTTACATTCTTTTCTATTAAGAGTCAATTTACCTGGTCTGCATAGCAATCTGCAAGCTGACAGGCTACGTTACGCAGCATGTACTCTGTACTGGTATTGGGCACGTTAGCCAGTGCATGTTTAAGTACAGTTACTGGACAGCGTGGAATCACACCACTACATCCACTACTGTCTGTACTTATCGATGTCTCCTCCATGCTACGGTACATGATGTGGCCCAACACAGACATTAACAGCTTACACATCCTCAGAACTGTCAGATATGCAGACCTGCAACATCGTCAAATTTCCAGTTAAAAACAATTTTTTTACTGTCCCAAACTAAGTCATAAGTCATATTTTTTATTGTCTTTTAACATATTACAGTAATCGACAAAGTCAACAACATACATACATAACACATAATATACATAATCATAATATACATGTGAACACAATACAGAAATGAAGGACTATTTCTGCATTAAATTAAATCAGGTTTTATAATAAATACACAACAAAAATAAAACAAATAAACTGTATTAATAAATAAAAAATAAAAAATAACATTAGTTAAACAGGTTAAAGTGTCAGAATTTTAAATCATCTAAATTACTTCTTAAAAATTCATCAATTGAATAGAAAGATTTATTTTTTAACCAAGTTTCGAGAGTGTTTTTGAATTGTTTTATTGTAACATGTGATGCTTGTCCAGGTAATCTATTGAAAAACTGTACACTGAAAAACTTAAAGCTATTTCTGGTTAATGACAGTCTAGTGAAAGGAAGGTTGAGAGATTGACTGGTCCTTGTATTATGGGTATGAAAATCTGATCTTATCATGAGGTTATTTAAATTTTCTTTTGCATGAATGAGAACAGTAATTCAGTTTATTTGATTACTGATACAAAAATTAATAATCCTTTCATCTTTATCTATCATTGTTTATGACATTTTCAAATATAATCATTTGACCATATTCTTAAATTTTAAAACTTATACACCCCACATAATATTTACGTTTTTCAACCAATATAAAATAAATGTTAATAATTATAGTGAGAGTTGTAACAAGTAAGAATGCTAGCCAAATATGAGATACCCCTGATAATAAGAGATAGGATGAGAGCCCCAGTTAAAAAAAAAATATATAACAAACAACATACAATAGATTGAAAATTCCATATGCTAACTGATCGTAAATTAAAATCATTTCTAATTTACAATCACTATTAATTCAATTCTAATACAACTCTTATGGTTTTTTTCATAAGGAATACATGATAAACTAGAAATTGTTACGATACAGGTTACACAATATGACAAAAGGCTACTGTTCACAGCTATACGGTACATACATAGTACTATTAATATGATAAAATTGTAAATCAGAAAGATAATAACTGAAGCAAATTAATTATATTGAACAACCAATTATGAAACTTTAATATCAAGAGGTTCAAACAACAAAAACGTTGTGATTATAACATTCCAAATAGTTTTTAATTAGCATAATACGTGTTGGTACATATACAGCACAAGTAAACATCACACAACACAAATTTATTACAATATAAGCACAAAATGCATAAATATAATACAATACAAGTACAAAATGCACAAATATTATGGTGATCCATTTTGGTGAACCACATTCACCTTCCTCAGACCAGAGGGATTCACAAAAGAAATCGATCACCATAATATTTGTGCATTTTGTACTTGTATTGTAATATATTTGTGCATTTTGTGCTTATATTGTAATAAATTTGTGTTGTGTGACGTTTACTTGTGTTGTATATAACATTCCAATAAAAAAAAGGAAACAAATCATATTAAATGATTATTCTTAACAATTTTAAAAGTACATTGAAAACTTACTTACATTTTACAAAATTCTTTATAGTTATCAAACAAGACTGAATAGTACTATAATATAAAATAATATTAAATTGAAAATATGTATAGAAATTGTATAGTATTTTATTTACATAATTTCCTTATAGAAACACTAATCATATTTATTTGTAGGCCTAAAGTAACTGCTTGGTGATCCCATGATGGTATCAAAATTCATCTATTGCGTGTATTACCAAATTGACAGATACACGATATTCCGGCCTCAGGATGCAACACTGTAGCATATCACATTTAAAAGCTAATTTAAAAAAGATTTAAAATTAGCTTTTGGAATAGCCCAGTTGTTTAATTTTCATTTTGCATCTTCCATACCTTTTCTCTCACACATTACCCTGGTTCATGGAAGGAATACTGTGGACTGTAGATGCATAGAATACGAAAGGTAGGACGAAACAATGATACTGGAGATCGGTTAACTTGAAAGAAGGACTGCTCTGCTTTCCTTGTCAACAAATATACATTAAACGAAATTGTCAATCCACAATGCTGCCTATGGATATAACATTAGATCTTTACCGTTAAATTCTATAATAGAATTGCAGTCTTTTATCGACTGTTGTAGAGTTTTAAAATGGAATACTTATTCCAAACTTCTGGTCATCCTGCGGTAATATAAATTTTCTATTTACTAGGGGTGTGCGAGTACTCAAAACTTAGAGTATTTTGCTTCTCAAACTTGGCTCAAAGCTTCAGAAACTACTCGAAGTTCGATCGAGAAGTTGTATTTCACGAAATATCAGATTTACATCTTACTATAGTTTTAAGAGTTATCAGTTTGATAAAGGTAATTATGAACTAAACAATATGCCTAAGAATAGGTAGTACACAATGACAGTCAAATGAACTAGTTGACGTAGTGAACGAGTTTGTTCATTATGATTTGAACTAGTTCAATTCAAAGTGAACAACAGAGCTGGAAAGGTAGCGATCACAGTAAATAGTTACCGTAGTAGCGATCACACATGTTGGTTGTCCGAGTCTACTAGTCACTTGTAACCTTACCTAAAATAGCGTGAATAAAACAGAAGTGCTGGTTAGTGGCCCAAGAAAGGGGTTCGGTTCAAGATGCTTATAAAGACTTGTTACCAATATACAAATCTAATGGTCTGTAGGCCGTGGAAATTATGCATATTTTCGTTCATATCAATGATTAATTCTTGACCGTTTTTATTTTTTGTGATGGTGTTAATTACTGATTTATATTAATAAGCTACAAATCACATCGTTTCTTAAAATTTGTTATATTTCGGCTTTACAATCTAAAGCTATTTTAAAACATTTAATAACACAAACAGTTTTTAATAAAAATATAAATTAATTAGTAGATCATATTTTTCTTAAAAAATTTAACAGATGATTTGATCAATAAAAATAGTTGAATACATACCTTATAAATTTTGATAAAAATTGTTTATTTTTGTATAAAATTTTGATAAAAAAACCGAGTGCCACCTTATACCCAAAATACCTGCCTATTATTAAATCAGAAGTATTAAATAAAATTCAAAATTAATAAGTGACTGAACAATATTTATCAAAATTTATATAATATATATTCAACTATTTTCATTGATCAAATCATCTGTTAAATATTTTAAGAAACATGATCCACTAATTAATTTATATTTTAATTAAAAACTGTTTACGTTGTTAAATGTTTAAAAATGGCTTCAGATTGTAAGACAAAATATAATATATTTAAAAAACCGATGTGATGTGTAGCTAATTAACATAAATCAGCATATCAATGATATCGCTCAATCAAAAGGGTCACGAGAACAGGTCACTTTACTCCCAAGAATCGAACTTCCCATTTTTTCTAGGCGAAAGTCCATCTCAGTTGTAGTATACATACGTGCAAGGAACCGTTCAGCTTCTTTTTCGGAACTGAAATTATCGTATATTTCTCGGGAGTCAATTGAGGTATATTTTATTTTTTAATTTGAGCAGGGAATCCTCCAATGATTTGAAGTAAGAAAATACTGTATCATATCATATAAAATATGGTAATGTTGTTCTAGCAGCGTGTGACACAACATTATTGATTTATTTTTTGTCAAAAAATATATATATATATATATATATATATCCTTGGCGAGTCTATTAATTATTATTCCATAAACACCTTAGAGTGCCAAAACTGTGTGTAACATTTGCGCATATGATATTTTTTCTTGTCAAATTGTTGAACAGTTTTCTGACTAGGTTAGACAATAACACAGTTGGAGTGTAAAAGGTGGTAAAATACGGTCATTTTGATTCTAAACTTACTGAACGGTTCCCTGTTCACATTGACGTCAGTGTAAACTGTAAAACAATCACAATTCAACCCAAATGATGGAGAAAAATGTTGGAAGACATTTTCTAAACAAAATACGACAAATTTAGAATCGGAAAATAATTTTTATTAAACTGAAACTTTATCAAACGTTTTGTTTTTTATTTATAAGTTTATAATTTAGCTGCCCACAATATTCACGATATTACTAGTTGGAACTTAGCTGATATTTCAGACTGCATCTCGTCGCCAATATCGGCTAGACCTATTAACACGTTCGCTGCGGGTCGCGCCAGGCGGCGCGACCTCGAACTAGCCGGGGCTCTGAACACGCCGTGCAGCGCTGGCTGTCCCTAGCAACAACATTCAGTCTGCCGTGAAGCAGTGTTTGCGTATGGTCACAGTGTGTGTTGTCCGTGTTTTCGGTATGGATCGAGCTGTTTCGTGGTGGTTTTCGTTTCTTGATATCTCTTCTGGTTTCTGACATACATGCTAGTTATTTTGTGGTTTATATACATATTATTTATTGTTGTTTATGAATAGTTTACAGTGTTATTTTGATTAAAATATGGCTTCTACATCCCGTAAACGTCCCCAGCGTCATGTGAGTGATTCTAGTGACTCTGATACTTCCGTCTCATGTAATGAGGAAAATGGTAATACAGACAATGAAACATTTTCGACTGATTCGGAGGACGATTGTGATTATGATATTACACCTCCTGTTTGGTCAATTCATACATCTGGATTGAAACAAATACAGTTTGTGAGGGAAGAAAAATTTCTAATTCCATTACCAGGTACAGGCAAGCCTATTGATTTTTTCAATGTTTTATTGGATGAAAATATTTTGTCTATTATTGTAGAACATACTAACCGTAATGCTGTAGATGTGTTTACAAATAACTCTAAACTGACTCCCAAATCTAGGATTACTAAATGGAAAGACATTACCGTCAATGAACTAAGAACATTTATAGGCCTATTTATTCACACTGGAAGTATAAAGCTCAATCGTTTGAATGACTATTGGAAGTCACATTGGCTTTATTCTCTCACTTGTTTTTCCAGATACATGTCACGTGACAGATTTTTGAACATTTTACGTTGCCTACACTTCAAAGATCCTAATGCCCAATATGCTAACGAGAGAATTGCAAAAATTCAACAATTTGTTGATTACTTCAATGCAAAAATGGAGAATACATATTACCCTCAGAGAGAACTGTCACTTGACGAGTCCATGGTTCTATGGCGTGGTAGGCTTCTTTTCAGACAGTATCTGAAGGGAAAAAAGCATAAATATGGAATCAAATTGTACACATTGAGTGACCCCCACGGATTAATTTTGAAATTTATTGTTTATTGTAGTGTCTTGGATGATCTTGGAGGGAAAGGCCATGCAGCGAATGTTGTCCTGAAGCTTATGGAAAATAAACTGGGGGTTGGACATAGTCTTTATATGGACAACTACTACAACTCATTTGATCTTACTGCAAAGTTGTTAGCCAGAGATACGTATTGTACAGGCACATTACGTAATGATCGAAAACATAATCCTAAAGATGTTGTGGCTGCAGTATTGAAAAAAGGCGAAACTATTGCCAGATACGCCGAAGGTGTTTGTATCAGTAAATGGAGGGACAAACGCGTTGTTACATACATTTCCTCTGAGTATGAAAATGAAATAGTCCAGTCCATAAACAAGAGGAATGTAATGCGTGAAAAGCCTCTTCCGATTGTAAAGTATAACGGCTTTATGAAGGGAGTTGACAGAGGCGATATGATGATGGCTTATTATCCAGTGGAACGTAAAACCCTTCGCTGGTATAAGAAGATCGCCATGCATATCATTCATATACTACTACTAAATTCACACCTGCTATACAACACTTATAATACCAATACTGGGAAACACAAAATATCGTTTTATAATTTCCGAATGAGTGTCTTGGAGGAACTGTTGCCCAAACCAGCTGAGCCGCTAGTAGCTTTGCCGTTGCGTGGCACGGATCACACCCTCACTACTCTTGGACCACGCCCTGGGAAACCCAACTGGTCACAAAGAAAGGATTGCCGACAATGTCAAGCAAACGGAATTAGAAAACAAACAAAATATGTCTGTGAGGCATGCCCAGGTTCTCCAGCCCTCTGCCCTGGTGCATGTTTTGACACATTTCACAAGAACTAAATGAAGGCCCTTGTGCACTTGTATATATTTGTAAATATATATTTTTTTAACCAATTATTTATTTATTCAAAGTATTACGCCATAGACTTATTAGAACGCATATTAGTGACGATAAAGTGGACAAATAGTAGATTGAAGACCCAATGGACAGTCACGAGATGGCGCCATGGCCTGACCACGCCGTATGGCGTGCTACTTTCAATATGGCTGAAACTCATTATTCTGGGGTTTATAAACTGAAAACAACACTAAACACTGGTTTTGACACCTCAAGGTATGTTATTATTTAATAAAAATATTCAGGGTGGTGGGTAGGTTTACCATGTATATTCAGCAGTGAACGTGTTAAATTAGCCGACTACGTCTATGGTTTTCATTCGATTACGCCAGGTTTTCATGAATTTCTCGTTATAAAATAATTATTGATCTGTTGTTCAGTGTAGCATCATGTATCGATGTAGTTTCAAGTTGCACACATTTCATTACCAATCATAATTTAAAAACTAATTCATCCTAAACGACTTTAAAATTTATTTTTAGTAAACCTGTTTAGTTATTATTATCAATCGATTTAACTACAGTCTTTGTCATCCAGATTTTCACATTTGATTATATAATTCACAGCTTATTTCCGGTTAGTTGTAACCTTGTTATTACTGAATTAAATACCCACTGAATACAGATCCACTCTTCTTGGTGTGTACACAATAAATTTTTTGTTGAGAGGAGGCAATTCTGAAAGCAAATAACTGCATTTGCCAACAAGCTTCGCTACGTTTTCTCGGTACACTTGAACTGAACCACCAGATAAACATTCAACCGGCTGTGAAACAGTATAATTGCCTTGCATAGAAAATTTAATCTGTGATATGAGTGAACAGAAAATATTTATAATCCACATTGTTTCAATTAATAATATACATTCTTATTAATATATGGGTACAGTATGTAACCTCAGTTGTATGTGAATGTCGAAGAGAATGAGAAAATCAAAAGTCAAATTCTGAAGAAGAAGAAGATGCAGATGACAAACTAGCCAATCAGCACTAGTGGAATTCTACATACATGGTTAACGTCAATTGTTTGTTATACAATATTGAAATTTATTCAAATATTTCTATATCAAGCTAAAACAAAGTTAAATAAAACTGAAAAAAGTTATCGTCTTTGACAATTTAAAACTTTCCTAAATCGTTGCCTCTCAATCAATAATGTGTTTTACCTTTACATCGCCTCCCCCACATACTTCGATTTCGACTTCTTTGATAACTGACTGACAGTGACAGCAACTGACAATCATGTCGCCAGTATCGGTCAGTAGGTAGTTGATTTGCAAGGCTAATTCACGACCGTCTCGTTCGCTGTAATGAACTAGTTCAAAAAGACGCAATGATAGGTAGGATGATCGAACTAGATAAAAAGAACAAACCATTAGAAGTTCTTTCATTCTTTGTGGTTTATTCGTTGGTCCAGTATAGCTGTGTGCGCAATCCTATTTAATTTCAAGCGTCCCAAAAAAAATAACTAGCACCTAAGTTCCGTTCACACAGTTTTAGGTTAGGTTAGACCTGACTGAAGACTCAGTCATCGTTTATCATTGCTACATTCCCAGTTCTGTTGTTCACTTTGAATTGAACATGTTCAAATCTTAATAAACAAACTAGTTCACTCGTTTTACTGAGCTGACTCAGAACATTTGTCAATTACCCATTCCTATTGGCGATATTATTTTCTTCGCTATGAAATATTGAACTATGTGGATACCATTATTGGAGATGCTGGTTTCATTTTAAATTTATATGTTAATGGAATTCGTTGAATCCATCCTAACAATTTTGGTCAGCAAATAATATTTCGACATTTTAGTATTTGTAATTTGAACAGTTACTAATACTGAGCCTCTGGGTTAATTGAACTAGTCATCAGAAGGCATAAAGCTATTAATAATTGGTCAACTACAAATCATATAATTGTTTAACAAGAAATCAATGTCTATTGGCTGTTGATGCTAAGTTAAGATGCTGTAGGGCCGTTACATGATGTATACTGTACCCTATTACAAATTCTAGGAATGACTCCCAAATGCATTCACTAACGACACATCACCACCTGACACTTTCGGGTTAGTCGACTTTGCTCTTGCTCTAAATGTGGTTGTTTTAGTGAATTGACTTTCGTAATTTTACAATACATTATTAGATATATTACTGTAATTTATTGTTGTTACTGTTATTGCTCAATATTTTATTCCAGAGTTTTGTATTTAAAACACTTAGTACAAACATCTTGTCATCCTGCGGCAATACAACTTCAAAAAGACATAACGTAATGTTCCTACTTTCTTTCCGGACTGTAACTACATTTACAGTATTTTGTGTCATTTCTTTTAATAAACTAGTTTTGTACTTTTTCATTCATGGCTTTTACATAATTTTTACTATATCCTCTGTATTATCCAAGTTTTTAAGTATCCAAGGTGGCCACAGTCCCAATTACTTCGGATAACCAAGACTCTATTGTCTGAGAAAGATAGGACATCAGCAAACTTACATGAGAAGACAAGTTCTCTAACACCACAGTAGCAAACAGTTACAGTAATATCACATTTCTCAAATGTTCTATGCCATAGGTTCTTTTCTCAGGTGAGTAGAGAGAGACCTGAGGAAAGAGCCAGTGACAAAGAAAATTCTACTAGTTAAAGAGCCAGTGGCCTAATCTACTGATTCCTGGCCTAGTGCCCTTTAACCAAACATAAATAATAATTGCTATCTAAAAGTAAAGCAAACTCCTTAGTTCTTCTTCAATGAGTTAAATAGAAATCTCACTGTAAGCTAATCATGCGTAATATTTTATAAGAGACTAGGATTGTTTTGGTTGATTGCTTGAATCAAATAAGCCCTTACGTTTAGTAATATGAACAGCAGTATTATATGAAAGAATTTTAGTATGACCACCATAACTAGCACAAAAGATGAGGAATAGTACTTGATAAACCTCAATAAAACTATATATATATATATATATATATATTTTTTTTTTTTTTTTTTTTTGACAAAGTTTAATGACAACCAATCATCTTAGCTTATTATGGAACAAAAATGTACCTTTTAGTTGCGACATCTGCCTTTGGTAAAAAATTGTTCTTGGTGAGCATATCCAGAATAACATGCGCATCTGGACTTAATAAAAAGTTCATTTGGAAATCAAGCGCCTTCTTGGAAAGCGGATCCGCTGCAGGCATTAGTAAGGCATACATGACCTACAACATAAAAATGATAATAACAGAAACCTACTCTATGTAAGTAGCTTGAGAATAAAGCTCAGACAATAACGTCAGACATCATTTGCTCACTTAGACGAGAAATAATACTTCATTGAGATTAGGGATTGTGCTCGGTTAAATTATAACAAAGTAGCACAGTAACTGTACTTCGTACAGGGTTTACAGTGATTTATTGCATTCAGTGATACATAACATGATGAAATAAGTTATCTCTAGGTTCGGTATGATATGTACCTACTGGCATCTGTATTATGCAAAAGTGCATTTTGATTAGGTTCGATACGGTATTTACTTAAGAAACACGGCTCATAGAAAAGAAGACTGTATGTATTACGCAAGGTTCCAATACAAGAGGTTGCTTCATACAAGTTTCGCAATATTATAAATCTGTATTGCGCAGGTAGCATTTACGTCATAGGGGGCCTCAGCTGTATTTTTTCATACCGTCACTACTGAAAACAAAACAAACCGCAACAATGTAAAACATCAGATATTCGTACTCTCGATGACACTTCAGTCTGTGTTGTTTAATTTTGAATATGGTTTTGTTTTGAATAGTGAACTGATTTTAATATCGATATTATTTAGTAGTTCCTTATTAAGTACAACCCAGCAACACATGAAAAAAGATAATTTGCTGCTTTAAATTAATATTAAAATACCATAAATTAAAATAATTCTAAAAAAAATCTTGGAAACAATACAGGAATGGTTTTTAGTATGTAGTTTTAATTGTTCAGTACCCTGTGTTGGAGGCACAGAGTAGATAATACACTTAATCTGCGGTTGGAGGTCTTCCTCTGACATCGCAACTCAGCTTATACAGTATAGACCACATGAGAATGAGGCAACCTGTTGTATAGGAACCTTGGGTATCACACATGTATAGGAACCATGACATCACATGGGTGAAATGGCAAAAATAAACACAAAAATACTGTTCTAATTTGCACAATTGCTATTCCAGCTAATAAGTGGTAATTAACTTGATTTGACTACTTCTTAGCTGAATGCTTCTATGTAATTGGTATATTTAGTTACCAGTACTTAATAGAATTTAAAAATCAGCAGATTTCAGCCATGTACACGTTATATATCAACTACCCAACCTCAGCGTGATACCTACCGTCTTTTCTAGTTACTGTACAAACTATTATAAACTATTGATATTGCCATAGGGCTTGCACTTCTTAAGAGCCCCTGGGGCGGTGCCCTGACGAAATTTCAAAATAAAGATAGGCCTATATGTTAATCAGCGACCTAAAAAATGTTCATGCAACATTTCAGTTGAATGGGTAAAGTAGTTTATGCGTGAATGAGTAAAACACACACAGACAGACACCATATTTTAATGGTAAAACTAGTTCAAAACAAATCTAAATTTTAACCTCATCTCAGAATAACACCTCAAAAATTGAAATCATGTCTTAGATTGGTACCTTCCTTTTTGTAAAAACTACTGTTTGCCAAAACAACTGTTGTTATAGTTCATTTTATTCATTGTTAATATTGTAATTTGTTAAGACACCAATACTATATTATCATCTTGTCTTGAGATAAACAAGAATAACATTCATCAATTAACTAAAAATAATTAATTAACACGACAGCAAATTATTTAGATTTTGTTTAGGACAGGAAAGCAGGCTTACCTTACTAAATATTCCTTTTGTAAGTTCTTGGAAAGATAACAAACACAAAAACGTAAAAAATTCATGGAGATATCTCAAAGCCACTGGCCTCATCTTCAATCCATTACATGAAATGAAATTAAAAATATCTTTATTATGCAAGGTTTAGGTCTAAACCGTATCATATAATTTGATGATATGATTAACCCTCAACATAAGAGACTTAATGGAAGATTGATCCTCCTAATGGAAGATTGTTAAAATATTCCTAGTTTTCCATTAACCCACTTCTGTGGTGAACTTAAGATAAGGTCGGTGGCTTTGAAATATCTACATGACTGTTTTACTTTTTTTGTGTGTAATATCTTGCCAAGGACTTAAAGAAATATTTTAAGCCTACTTCCCTGTCCCAAACAAAACCCACATAATTCAGGCACTGTAATAAACCTGATCATCAAATGATATGATTCTTGTTAACACTTTTCCTAGTGTGGTAAGAAATCAACAAATTTTCTTTAAAAACGAGAACAAAACATAAGCAGTTTATGTGCTCTCTTGGCATGTGTATACTGAAGACATTTGTTCTTTTGCTTTTTACAAAGTACACTTTTCTGAATTGGTAATTTAACTGATTTCAGATGACATTTTTAGTTTGTGCCATTTGTATATAACATAACTTGCATTTCCTATAAAGTTATTTAACTTTACCAAATACTTAATTGATTGTACTTAGACATGACAATTAACTTACCTCCAAGTTATACAAGACTTGCGAAGGGCTATCACAGAAGAACATATTGTCCACTGTGGGCTTGGGATCGTCCACAGTCACACTGCAATCTCCGAACAACACTTGCAGTCGCTGCACCGTTGTGATATCAGGTGGAATAAGCTTGAGGATTGCACGGGCAGCATCACGCAAACACTCATCCTGTAGCTCACTACCTAGGTCAGCCACTTGGAAGAAGAAAAGAGCGTGACCTCTTTGGGACATTATCTGAAATTATTTTTAATTAACTCAGTTTATATACTGAAAACCTATGTTGCAGAGATAGGCTGGTTCGTTTCTGTGATAAGTTTCTGTGGCTAAAACGAACGTTTAATTTAAACTTATTAAAATAATTTACTTTTCTTGGCCTTTTCAGTACAAAAACAGTTTGAAAAGGCTTTTTTAGTATACAAATATATTGCTTCTTGTTATAATAATTCCTTATAACGTTAATTATTTATTGTTATATAAGTGAGCAAATAGAAATTTTAAAACTATTAATAGGTCATAAGCTACAGTAAAGTTCAATACAAACCAATAAAATATTTCAAAAGATGATTTTTTCTCATATTTTTATCACTTCCCCAGTCCAGTAAACCACCTTAAACAAATTCCCTGACTTTTCCCTGACCGATCCCTGATTTCATACAAAATTTCCCTGACCCCAAATCGACATAGTTACATCTGTCTATTTAACTTAATTTAGTAATATTATGTACCACCATATACATACATTATGTTATTTACAGTCAATTACAATTATTAATTACAGAAATATCAATATTTCACAAATATATTTTTATTGATAACCGTAATAATTTAATTCAAAACTATTACCTACAATAGTTATTCTTTTTGAACTACTTTATAGAAGTAGAGGTAGAATTAAAAATATATTTAGCCTTGAGTAAAAAAAACACACCTTTTATTCTATTGTTAAATTATGACAATTTTCAATGCCTTGCAAAACGGCAGTATATTATAATTTCCCCAAAACCAGCATAAATTTTAGGTCTATGGCTTATTTAACAAGTACTAATCAGACAATTATTTCAGTAAGTTTTAAACTTTTAGTTACATAAAACTAGTTGTATGAGGTTGAACAAGCAAAACGAAGCAATTAAGTAGCTTTTTCATAGTTTAGAATATTGAATGGCATGTAAAATTAACATTTAGTCTGAACAAAGTAAAGAATTTTTGTAGCGCACCCAAGTATATAGTGACTATTACAAATCACAACACAGTGGTGTTCTCGTTAGGATTTTCCAGGTTTTTGTTTCAAATTCCCTGATTTTTCCCTGACTTTTCCAGGTCATTTAAAATTCCCTGACTTTTCCAGGTTTTCCCTATTTTCCCTGTTGCTGGACACCCTGCCAGTTACTTTTCTATTTTCTATAAGCAAAGATCTTGGCTTTATTTAGTAGAGAAATTTCTCAAGTTTGTAGTTTGTTTGTTTGTAGTTGTTTGGTGTGGGCTGTGCCCGCCCGGGGTAACCTAGAGCCTTCGGTCCTCCTAACATTTTCAACTTGCAGCTCTGAGAAAACTGTTGTAACAATGCTTATACAGGGTGTCCAGCTTCGATTGTTGCATACTGTAGAGGATTGTTTGTCAGGTCAATAGGAGCAAATAATGCTGTGTCTTTTCTAGATTCGTTTTCTGTCTGTATATGCTTTTTAAAAAAAATTTGAATACGTCAAAAACCATTTGACATGGAATACTGAATTTTCGTAAGAAAGTTGATCTTAGAAAGACACATTTTATATAAAAAGGCTGTGCATCTAAAATGATCAATCTCAAAATGGCGGCTGTCTAACATTTTCAGTCAGACATAAAAAAACTACATATTTTACCCAAGAATGTTGAGATACAATATTTCTAAACTACACTATGCCAAATTCAAGGGTATGCCAATTTAAAATATCGGATGATATATAACAGAGACAATTTATTTTTCGTGACTGACAGCATTGTTATCTCGGTAAAGAGTAATCAAATAACAAACAGTGAATAAGACATAAAAAATTAATGGTAGACATAAGGACAAATTTGAGACACAATGAGTGTAGATGGTATAATCAATGTTTGCTGATATTTGAGACACAATGAGTGTAGATGGTATAATCAATGTTTGCTGATATTTTAAATTCTACTTTTAACCCTTAATATTCATATGGCAGTATTGGTTTTTCACAACATCAAATAACACTTAAATAGTACTACACTAGCCTCTTTTGTAATTTACAAACAAGAGATAAATTTAAATTAAACTTAGAGATCAGTCTGATATATATTAAGCTACTTAAAATATTTGAAGAATGACACTTAAAATTTGAGAAAAAAAATTAATTCAACGATTGATTGTATTTATCAGTCATGGATAGCTATTCTCTTCATATAATACCAATACTAGATGAAGATTTAAATTCTTGCAAGCACTTTCAATGCTCAATCAAAGCTAAATTAAAAAATCCAAGAATCACAATTGGTTGGTAGCATAGTTGGTTAAAGCCCGACTTCATTAGGTTCTCAAACAAAAAGTTTTGAAACGGATCAGCTGATAACCACCATCTGTTCATTTGTCAGTGGGCTATTAATTAATAACACTTTCTAAGGAATCGTCAAACTAGTTTGTAACATTTGACTATATTCATTAATCTACACTCATCACACTCATTTGAAATCTATATTCACCCATATCTTGAGGATTGTTGCTTAAGAATAAATAAAAAAGTTTTCCAACGATACTTTTACCATTAAGTATGTAATTAGCACAGAAAAAGCTGATGTATTAAGATATCCACTCACCACTCCAGGCAAGCTGTTCTCTGCTTCAACATTCGGTCCGTCATAAGGGTGTTGAGGTGAACTTGTGGAACTATCCGAGCTTGAATCCGGAGAGCTAGCCATATTGGCATTAGCTTGACTCAGCTTTGCTGATAATACCTGCAGTACATAACCATATTAACAGTCGTGTTCCCTCCCTAACTTCATATACTAAGGCTTGTTAATTTTTACAACACATATGAAAGGCACACTCGTTAGCTTTTATTTATACAATTACCGTTAAAATTGTGGCACTAATCTTAACCCCATACTTTAAACCCTCTGGCATATTTGAGGAGCCAAGCTTCTCTTTAACAACTACATGTCCTAAAATTTAAGCTTTCTGAAAATGTTAAAAACTTCCTTATCATATAAGAAAACAGACAAACCCCAACTTTTTTAAATTTACAATTCATCAGTTACAAGACTACCAGATCACTAGTGCGGTCATTTTTTTTATGATACACCACTGCCTCATTCTGATATGTATAATTTCATTATACATATATTTCACAATTATGTATAGATGTAAAAGCATAGATATAATAATCAATGAGCACATGCAAATCTGGTAGAATTTTTTATTGTAGGTCTCATTTACAAATTAACATTAGACCATTTAGAGAACCGCACACTACCACAGCTCAACGCATTGTGAATAAAGCCCCGGTTTCAAAGACCAAGCCCCAGTCTTGAAGCATGAGCGTGCAAGTATAGTGACATAACCATACTGGATTTAACTGACATTTAGGCTGACTAGGGGTGATTTGCAAGAATGCTTTCTCTTAGTTATTGAAGCATGAAGCGATAGTAAAAAAAAGATGAAATGGACCAGCAACTGTTTCTCTGTTACTGAAAGAATGGAAAGAACATGAAGAAAACAGGCTGGTTGAAGGGTTGTGAAGAAAACAAAATACGTGTGTAGTCAAATAGGAAATGAGAGGACTGTTTCAATTCATTAATAACAAATATTTAATGGACAAGACAAATGTTCAAGATTATTTTAGGAAAAGAATATGTTCTGTTATTTTAGGGTATGCAAAGAATTATTCCAAATGATACTTAAAGGAAAGTATTTCTGAAAATAAATGAAACCTAGTTAAAATTTCCAAAACTGGAGTGAAAAAGCTCTGTGTTACTTTAAAGTAAGACTGTAATAAACTTCTGGAGCAGCCTGTTTTCACAAGTAGACTAAAACACAGAATCACTTAAAAAATAAATATGTATTATTTTAAATTTAAAATGTGTATTATTAAAATACTATCTATTGGAATGGAACTTTAAAGTCTACGGGTTTATCATTTTCAGGTGTTACTGTTATAAATATATACATTTGATGCACTATAATCCGATACTCGCTACTCCAACATACCTACTAGTCTTGGCATAACTTCGACTAGTATTCAGTCATTTTATAACAAAATACATTTCACCTAGACTTGTATTTCATGTGTTTATTCATTACCTTTTAACAATTAAAACAGTCCTTCTGCATTGTATTTATGTTTTAACAACACAGCATATAGTATAGTATCTCCTAAGCTTCATTTAATGTATGTACAGTACACATAGCATATGCACTACATATAGCCTCTCTGTAATCCAACAGGGTGTCGGTCCTGTAATCGTTAGATTATAAACGTCAACTAAGGTTATTTTAATTTCTTTGATACTGATATGGTTTGATTTACTGATATATCTAGTTTAAGTTGAAATGTAAGATGAAATAGTAAGTAATACCTAAAAACAACATAAGTTTTCTATACCTGTTGGTATGTTGTTTTTGGTTTTTTAACCACTAGAAGCATTGGAAGTCTCCAACAAATTTAAGGATCACCAAAAAATAACTTTAAAACATAAATTAAATATTTTCAGCATAGCCATAGTGAGTTTGAATGTAATTTCACTGTATATGTAAGAGTGGGTGGGTGGGTCAGTACCACTTTAAGGGGAAGGGTGGGCATGGTCAATTTACTGTGTATGTAATGGTGGGTGGGTGAATCAATACCTTTAAACGTGTAAGAGTGGGCGGTTGAGTTAATACTTCTACTTTGTTAAATGCTATTGTGTAAACAGCAAAGAAACTGAAGTTTAATTTTTTTACATCAAGTCAAGGTGAAGTTTGTTTCTTAGTTCATTTCACCCCCTTTGCCCCTCCTCTCTTAAGGGCCGTACACACTATCAAGCCAACTGACAGATATCTGACAGTTTTGGGCAATTTAGCCAAAACTGTCAGATGATCGTATAGTGTGTACGCCATTTGATATTCCGTTCAGATATCTTTCGATGGCTTGAGATTACATCTCATGAACATGTTGTACTTTATCTGTTAGTTTTTAGCTAAAATTGAAATAGGCATGACAGTGTTCTATCTATATGTTCCTTGGACGATACAGAATGCCAGATTACACTGAAGAAGAAATCACAGCTACGTCTGGGCGGAAAAAATAAATCTGAGGCATACGTATGTCAGATGGCATGACAGTCGGCTTGACAGTGTGGACGCTACATCAGTTTTTGGCTCATCCGGCGGCATGACAGATGGCTTTACAGTCAACTAGATAGTGTGTCCAGGGCTTTAAGTAACTTGTATTTTACCGAAATTTTTCATTTGAGTCAATTTATTTATTAGTTCCAATATAAAATTTACTGTAAAAATTCAAACAATTTACTGTAAAAACCCTGCTCAAATACCATAATATTAATCTCATTACCAAATTAAAAGGTTAGCAAAAAAAAATCAAGAAAAAACACACACAAAAAATCAAAGTTTTAAGATAGATAAAAAGAGACCTTCTATGATGGAATGAAGATAAGATGCCCTTGAGATAGCCCATGAATTTTTACCATCCCTTTTGTGTTCGTAAACGTCCAAAGGACCTAACAAAGAAAGTTTTAAAAAGGTAAGCCTGCTTCCCTGTCCTAAACAAAACCTAAATAATTCAGGCACTTGCCTAATGGTAAAAAAACTAAAAATAAAATTTAAGTATGTATAGTAACTACATAATATCCTCACAACTATAATCTATGGCTTCTTGAATTATGTATATCTGCCATGGTACTATTCCAACCAAAGCTACATATCAATGTTCAAACACCTGGAGTCAATGTAAGTAAATAGCAGCCTGACATAGTTGCTACTGGAAGCTCATAGCCTAATACCCAAATTAATTCCTTATTTTTAATCCTTGTAATAAGACAAACAATTAATGTACTTGTTTAAATCTGTTTTAGTATACAATATTAAATTATACACAGTTGATTTTAATGAGAGGGGCTTACCGTCTTGTCACGAATGGGGACTTGGTAGAGGAGTCGACGGTCATCTCCAGGGTCCAGTAAGTCCCCATTATTATATAAGTCTAGTTTGACGTTGGACCCAGCAGCTTTTATTCTGCGCAACACTTGCCTCCGAACCGAGCCCACTGTGTCATTACTGTGAGTATGGATGTCAACATCATCACCACCTTGTCTGCCCGGTGTCGAGAACCTTACCACTAATGCAACATGTTTTCCTCTACACGCCCTAAAAACAATCATATTCATTAAAATGTTTTTAAGATAACAACATAAAATCTGTAATCACAAAATATCCAAATAGAACTAAACCAAAATAATGACTTTCCTCATCACAGTACCTGGAGATGGTAACAGCAGATCTCCTTTTAACACCAGTTTGTGATTATATATTTTTGTAGCTGGCCTACAACGACTTTCTGTTTGTTTAATTCTAACTTCAGGGATTAAGGTGGTTATAACTTCACTAATACTATCCAGAAACTAGAACTAAGTTCATTTAGTGTTCAGAAATATAAGTAACCAAAGGACAACCCTGCACGCTTTGCATGCCAATTCCGACATTTGATACACCTCAGCCTTTGGCCTCGTCATGTGTCTTTTGACTACAAATAATAGTAGTTGATTAACTGTATAAGGTAATATCACAATATTAAATTTAATTACAGTATCTCACTTAAACTTCTTGCGTTGCTACCTATTTATTTGTACAATACCCAATTGTATTACTTAGCCTATTTCAAACAAGCTAATTTCATTTGTTTTTGTTTAACGGCTGAAGATTAAACTTTTGATGCATCTGTAGGATAGTCAAGCACACAAAATAAACATGTTTCCAAAATGTCAACTCTCTACCTACATGGGAAGTTGGAGAATTAGTGACGAGTGAGTGAGCCAGAGCTTTGCATTTAAAATATATGCAAATATATTTAAAATTTTCAATTTTTTCAAAAAAATTGCAAATATATTCAAAAAATTCATATATATATATATATATATATATATATATATATATATATATATATATATATATATATATATATATATATATATATATAGATTACGGGGTTAATGATTTCTATTTAACAAAATATCTTACATCTATGCAAGTCCATGGGTGGTGTATTGATGAATGTGTAATGTAGAGATCAGGATTTGTAACATTGTGTTGAAGGGAAGGTCCTGTGGCTTCCTTTGTTTGAAAATGATCAATGTGTTAGTCCCAGGGCAGACCTTCAGCAATTTAACTTGCCTTGGGATTTTGTTGAGAGCCTTCTCTAAGATGTGTTATGTCATAATATAGCCATCCTAAATGCCTTTAATTGTTGCCAAAGAGAAGGTATATGTCCAACTATAATAGCTTTGCAAGTTATCTATATGGGGATTAATAACCATATAGATAATATTAAAACCTAAAAAGTTTACATGGTGATGATTGACTTTTCAATTAACTAAATGGATAATACTGACAGCAGTCAGAAAGCATTTTAGTATTGGGTGTGGATAAATTCTGACACTTACAATCTTAAACTTGATATATGTTAAAAATCTAAGCTAAGTAATTTTTCTGGATAGAGAACATAAATTTCAATATACAGTATAGAGATTTTTAACATTTATGCATTATTGTCAAAATTAAAGATTTTTTTGCACAAAGATTTTTTTTTCATGCACAATTAAATTTTAAATATATTAAATGGATAATACAAAACAGAAACAGACAATATACCTAAACAAAGTCATATAATAGTAATAAAAAGTGGCAGTGTCTGCAATCATCAACATTTTTCATGTGCAAGAACCAAATCCGTCCAAAGATGTACTTAATAACTGTATAGATGTAATAATAAAGAGGTTGGACTGGTGATAAACAAACAAAAAACAAAATATCTTAGGGTAGACCAGCACAGGGTCAACATGAGGAAGAATCTACGTGTGAACAATTTTACTTTTAAAAGGGTAACCAAATTTAAATATTTGTGGTAAATATTGACCAAGAAAATCTAGAAAAAACTGAAGTGAATGCTAGAATATTAATTGTTAACCGGTGTTACTGGTCTTCACAAGGACTTGCAAAAGGTAAAATGTTATAAAAAAAGTTAGGGTTTACAAAACCATAATACAGTCACTTGACTTGTATGGTTCAGAAGTGTGGGTAGTCTTTAAGCAAACTGAAAAAAGTGATGGTGTTCAAAGACAAAATTTTAAGATGTATTTATGGAGGAATATGGAGGATATCTGGACCAACAAAGACCTAAGAGACCTTTATAAAGACCCAAATATAATAGCACAGATCAAAAGTAGAAGACTATGATGGGCAGGCCATGTGACGAGGAAACATTGATAAAAGCCATATCAGATGGTTTACCAAGAGGAAAGCGACCTTTGAGATGGCCACGTCTATGCTGGAAAGACCAAATTGGGAGAGACATGAGAAGAATAGGGATAGATGCTGGCTGGATGCAAGACCGAGAGAGATGGTGGGATATTGTTGGTGAGGCCAAAAACCTTGAGGTTTGAGTGGACTGTTAGGTAAGGTAAGGTATAGCTGTAATAAACCTTCTTGAGATACATAAATTAAGGAAATTTATATATGAAATGCTAACTCTATGTTAACTCTGTAAAACTGAATGTATTTAAAACAATTGAACAATAAGCCATATATACTTTCCATAATAATCTTATTTGTTCAAACGTGCTTCATTACCTGTGCAATGGCAGCAATTTCCTCTCGCCAGTAAACTCTCCGTCACACTCACTGATGTACTCCTGTAGCACTTTCATCACACGGCACATTGTTATACTTTTTTGATGGTATTGCCTAAAACAAATATGATTTCAAAACTATTACTATTGCCTCATGGCAATACTAATGCTATTGTAAGTGTATGGTTACTTGTACAGTGACACTGGCCCATCTACACATCCATAGACACACAGTGGTATTGACCCACCTATCTATCCAATTTCAGTGATATTGAATTTCAACAACACTGTGCGTGTATAGATGGGTTGATAAATAAAGCTTATTAAATGTAAATTCAAAAATTATTGCATTACTTATTTATTAACAAATTAATGAATTAATACATAAGTCTTAAAAATTAAAATATAGTAGTTATTAATTATTTTCATTATTAAATAACTTATTTACGGATAAAAAATATTGGTTTTTTCAACGTTTACTAAGTGTATTTTTTCTGATTTTTCTAAATTTGTCATATTTTTTTCTTTAATTGCTACATGAACATAACTGTTTAAAGAGTGTACCGGGTCTTTTGACTGGTACATTTTGTTTTTTTTCTTCATGATCTGCCGGGCTGCCTGAGGCCGCTTGTGCCCGGCGATTCGCTTACTTTGGTGGCCGTTGGCTCGGACTCGGTCGTTCCGTGTTCCAGCCTTTGTCTGTCAGGTTGGCCGTCATTTTGTCTTTGGCTCTGCCTGCTGAGATTACCATGATCAGCTAGAGACTCTAAAACGTAAGTGTTCATTTGTAATTTCTAATATCTAATCACCCTTTTGGTGAAAATACTTTGTCTAAATAATATTCTGGTTTAATTGTCATTTTCAGGGTTTTGTTAAATTTGTATTGTCTAGATATTGGTTAACCTAGGTTCGAGCCATGTGCTCAATGTTACCTTTTTAACATTAATTGCTTTTCATATCTGGTTTTATATTTAATAGTAGTTCTGTATAATGTTTTGTTGAGCCTTTTTCAGTTGGAGTTACCGATTTACCATCTTTCTGTTAATTGACAATAACCTAGCCTATCTGTTTAGTTTGATTTTCATGTTATAACATTTTGCTCCTGTATCTATAGCCTAGTTTTCAGTTTGTCATTTTTTTGTTCCATACGTCTTTTATATTTTGTTAAATTGAGGCGGTAGCTGGAATAAGGGCCCATGCTCAAAAACCTTGTTTTGAGATAATGAGGTTTGAAGTTTTCACATAATGTGCTCTTCTTATAGGAGTACCCAAGAGACATACATGTTTAGTTTTTTCATTTCTTTACTTCTTCATTAGCCAAAATTTTAAAGTGTATTTGGTCAGAATCCATTGGTTTTTTAATAAAATTAGAATAATGAGAGCTATGTCATGGGCCCTTTTTACAGAGAACCTTTTTTATACTGCTCTATTGAAGAAGGGTCTATAAAATTACTGTTCTATCGAAGAAGGGCCTAAAGAATTAAACATCACACAAAATGGTTTTAACATTTTTTATTTATATTGAGAAATTTATTTATTACATATTTAGCCCTACATATGTAAAAAAACATTTTAACATTTAAAAAAATGATAAAAGTTTCAATAAATGCTAAAACATCAATGACAGTAATATTTAAAGTTGTTGCCTCACAAATTTTTAATCATACTTTCACTAATCCTCCTAAGACTTAAACAAAAGCATTGTAAAAAGGAATAAAAAGGTATAATAGATCAAACTTTTAGTATTCCACCTAAGCCTATAGATTTAAATAAATAAAATAACAAAGGTGAGTTTGAATAACTTTACACAGCATTGTTTTCGTTGAAGATGGTTTCATAGAAGTTTCTACTGTCTTCTCTTAAAAATGGATAAAGATCTCTAATGTCTTTTATTTTAGATGCTTTTAATCCAATCCTAGGCGCATTGTTTATGTTTAGTTCTTCAACAAACCGCAACCTATATCGGAATGGTGAATAATGATTGGTAGGTTTTTGAAGCTAGTGTACACTCCCTAAAGCTGTGTATTTCAAAATAGTATATTGTTGGATTCTAAATTTAACCTTATTTTGTTGACTAACTGGAACCTTCAAAAAATATTCTGATTTTTTACTATTCAACACATGTTCTATGGAAAAAGGGCCCATGACGTCAGCTGCTTCAAACACGAATACCAACATAACCAAACAAGATAACTCATTGAAATTTGGCAGGGATACACTTGAGAGCATGGAGAATCCATTTTTAGGTTCTCCTGAAAAAGGGCCTATAAGTCCATAGGCCCTTATTCCAGCTACCGCCTCAATTGTAATTTGGTTTAAATTATTCATAGCCTAAAGTTAATCTTTCACTGTCTTGTTTGCTCCACTCATGTTCTTGTTTGTATCTTCATGTTCAGTTTTGCGAAATCATGCACCTGGACTGTTTGTAATGTGCTGTGGTGTTGCCTTGCAGTCCAGGGTCCTTGAGTGGGACTTTCAGCCCTCAGCCTGCCGTCCAGTGGAATTTCAATCTTCCCAACTGCTAGCCTGGCCTGAGGACCATGTTGGAGCCTAGAGTCGCCCGCTACCCTCTCTACATCTTTGGGGTAGAAGTCTTCCGTCCTCAGGTCAGTGCGTTCCATTTTTGTTCCCGGCGAATGAGCTGGGGGGTTTTGATGCAGATGTTTATATTTATAAAAAACAAAAAAAAGGGAGGTGAAATATAAAAAAAAGGAAGAAAAAATATGTTTGTGGAACAATTTAATGTGGCCTAGGCCTAAACTTGAACTGAACAGTGATTTTATGAAACAGCCATGGGGACTTTTACGGGTTTTTAATTAAAGAAAAAAAAAGAACTTTTAGAATACACCAAGAACTTTGGATGTTCATCTTTATTGTTATTTAGTTTAATTAGTTTATTTGTTGTTATATTTTTTAGATTTTATATTTGTTAGGTCCCTATGGTTAAGTATGTTATTTATTTATATGTTTAGGCCTAGTGAGGGTTATTTATATTTTTTTTCGTTAAGTGTATTAGGGGGGTTTTGGAAGGGACTTTTTACTAGAATGGTACCGTGTTATATATTTTTTTAAATTGTTTAATTTTTAAACTTTCACCAAAAGGGGATTATGGTGCTTTGCTTAACTTCTAATTCGGAGCTGCCCAGGGATTCCGGCTTACTCCCTGGCCCCGGTGGAATCATGGGATGTGGGCTAAATTGCCGGTTTAAGTGTTGTGATCCAAAAGTTCTAAATTTTCACTTTTATTTGGGCATTAAATTTTTCTTACGTTTTGGGTGTCTCAGGCTAGGCTGCAGATAGGCCATGTAGTTGTTAATTTTGGTATTTGTAGAGTTTGTTGTTTTTGTAGCTTTTGTTTTATCGTGTTAATTTTAGTGTTTATTGTTATTTATTTAAGTGCAAATTAAAATTGTGGCCTTCTGCCGTTTTTGATTAATTAATATATTTTTGCTTTCTTGGTAATAAAGTAGTTTTGCTCAGCTGCCGAGTTTTATTTTTGGACCCTCCAACTGCCACCCGTGATCCCATCGCTTGACTTGTTTTGAGCCATCCCCCAGTTGGCACGCTTTCCAGCTTTGGTGGGGGGGGATGAGTCTCAAGAGAAACACATAGGCTACGGATATAAAATGAATGCAGCCTGTTGCCCTCAAAGACATAATTTTAAAAGATGTACCCGAGAGACAGCAATGGTATTAAAGTACATTTTTTACAGTTTTTCACTGTAATTGTATAGTAAATTAATTATAATCCTAAGCCAATAGGAACACTACTGTCTTCCAGGTGGGGCTATCACTAAGTTCCTAAATATTATTTAAATGTAATATATGTTACTATTCCATAAATGTTATAAGCGAATAAAATATTGTTGGATTAGGCCTATATTTATATATAAAATAAAACGGAAATGTACAGCAAATATGTACATGAAATATTATAAGGCTAAAAAGTGAATCTGTGCCAACAAAAAAAAATAAAGCTTTGCTTTTTTTGGTTAAAGAAATAACTTGTTCCTTTTGTTGGTATGGGTTCTTTATTAAAAAATGATTCTTTTGTATTTTTCTTGCACATAACACTCATATTATTCATGAAAACTTTTAAAAGTGCCCAATCTGACCATACCTATTGCTATTATAATAATTTAAGTTGAATAGATTTTTACTGTTAATATCAAAAGTAATATTCATAAACAATGTCAATTAGCATTTGCTCAACACAGGTAGGGAAATGATTTCCTGGTCAAATTTATAAACAGTTACTGACAAAACTATATTGTAATGTTGAAATCACATGCTATTTATTAAAGTATTTTTCATTGAAAGTGGAAAGTGAATGGCACTGCAGGTATAAATACAGCAGCTGACATCACTTCAATTGACTACCTAGTCTAAAAATAGCACCCTTATGGCGAACGGATGAGCACCGTATGTCTAAAAGTCGGTCATGCATCTCCTGCACAGAGCCATTTCATATGTCTATGTCAATGAGTTAAGCAATTTGTTTTAATAACTGTTTTAAAAACTTTCCCAAGGATTTTTAGAATTTGATTAAAAATCAATAACCAAAAAGCAAAAGAATAAAACAGACATCACTTAATTATTAGTATGTTTTTCAAATTTATACAATATGAATAATAAAATTAAAATCACTGAGACCTTTCAGTAGCCAGTACACTGTTCTGAACATTGTTCGTTTGTGAGTGCAGCACTTTGACGGTGCGATGATGAGCAATGAGACGATCCAGGCACTCTGAGATGAAGTTTTCATGGAAGTGGACTGATGTCTGCTGCAACTTTGGACCCAAATTGGTGCTCACCTCTTTCAGCAGTTCAATGGCTCTGTTTGCAATTTCGTCACTGGTGTTAGTTACTACCTGCAAAATAGGCCAAATGATAAAATGTGGCTTATATATGACATGCGGAATTGATTTTACGACATGTGATGACATTTCTAGATTTGGTTCCGTATTAGTGTTTTCAATATCAATACAAATTAAGAAAATTAAGTAAACTTAATAGAGTAAATTTGTTCCCTTATTTTGTTTGGATATATTATTATTATTATTATTTGACCAATCTTGCCATATCTGACTGACCAGACAGAGTAAGTGATGGGTAGAACTACAACTCTCCACAAAGAGTCAACTCCTATGTTTCAACTTCGCTAAAGGAGTTTGACTCTGAGAATCGACTCATTTCACTCAAATGACTCATTTACTTTCCTTACCTCTCCCGTTACAACCAGCCGTTGTGATATTTCTATACAATTATTTCTGTTTGTGCTTTGGATAAGTCTACCTGGTTTTGTAGACGTATATTGTCAGTCTACTATATGGGCTTGGTAAAACTATTAAAACGTAAAAATTACTATGTGAAAAGAAATGCTTTCTCTTTACATTGTGCATTACTTGGTTTGTATAGGGGACTGTTGGTGGTAAAGGTTGTCAAACACTGACAATCGAAGGTTGCTAAGGAAGCAATTTACTTTATATCTGACTTCTGACTGACTAGACTATCTGCGAGCAGGTGAAGCTTTAGAAATTGTCCTCATTTGGTGATGCTTTCACAAATTTTCTGAGTCCTTAGGTTGCAAAAGTTCAATATATTTGTTAATTGTATTATGGTACTAGATTAATTATAGCTTTAATTTACTACTCAAAGAACAAACTAAGTCAATGACAACAAATTGACAGTGTTTTGATGTTATTAGTGGATATTGTGAATACTAAAAAAGATTTGAAGCTGGTTAAATCTTATATTCAATAGCTAGACCAATTTTGATAAACGTAATCAATACTGAACCATCAATAACGCATACAGATATTTCATATTGATTTAGTTTAACTTTGCCAATTTTCTTAAAAGTTTTTACAAGATAAATAATAAAATACATTTATCACTCTGATAATTAATGCTAAACAAGATGTTAAATTGCAATCTCACCCTCCAAATGTACTCCATTCCAACAAGGTCCACATCATCCATCATGAAAGCTCTCCTTTTCATTTTTAGTTTACCTTCTTTAGAATTTACAGCTTTGAAGAACCTTTCAAAACACCTATTTGAAAAGATTAAACAAAGAATTATAAAAGGTACTCTTTGAATACAGATTAGTACATGTATAATTTTTTTTAATTTCACTTGCCAGTTGACAAGGGCCTACAGGCCTGCGTGTTAACTTTATTTAACGAGTGAAGTACCGACCGTTGGCTCAGTGGAGATTTGAACCTTGGACCTTACCCTCCGCAGTTCGAAGACTTAGCCACTGAGCCACCACACCAGCATTATATAGATACAGAGCAGCATGAATATGCAATTCTTTACATGTGGAGCAGCATATACAGTAAAACCTCACTAAGTTGACACCTAATAGCTTTGTCCACAGTTGTACAACTTTATGTGCACTTGGCACATGCTGCACGGCGCATGCGATAAAGCACGTGATGCATGCAGAGTAGTAAGCTTATTTTCCCTGAAAACCGTGTTGTTTCTAATCCAAATGCTGCAAAGAAAGCGGATCCAAAACTTTGGATCTACTTAGGACTTTCCTTCCTGCTTCTACTTATTGTTATAAGTGCGTAGTGATGGCATCAGATAAACAAACTGTAGACTTTATCGATGACCACAGAGGTTATACATTGCTGTGAGACACAAATTATAAATTGTACACTAATAAAAACAAACTCAATGACACGCAACACACACTAGAATAAAAATATAACATGGATGTCTAATGTGTAAAATCGAAAATTAAAAACCTAAGATCCTATTCCTCAAGGGATCAACAAAAAATGTTGTCTGTAAAAAGTTGTACCGGTGCTGACGAAAAGTATTAGTCTTCCTGGATCGCGTTCAAGCACCTGCTGTTTAAAAGTTTTTAAACAATACGTTTTCATTTAGATCCAAATTACTTAATATTGAAAAGTTTCTTATTTTAAAGTAGTCTCTCATCCATACAGAATGAGACGTTCTTTTACATTTACGCACTTTTGATTTTACAAGCAGCACTAACACCAGCAACAGCTAAAGCATTCCGATTCATAATTACAATTAATTACATCACAAAACTTAAATACTATTTTAACTTTATAAAGACTCCATTTTCTGCAAGTAGCACGCTCATAAGTGGACACTGATGCTGCATGCTTCACTCGCATGCGTTAGAGAGCAAACTGAAACGAAAGTTGTATAGATTGTCAAATAGAAGGTCGCACAAGTGTGGACATAGCTAATAACTGGACAGTCTTGGTAACTCGACAACCAATGGCTGATGGGGTGCAAGTCTGACTTAAGATTATGTGTATTCTGACTTGAAGGAATACACACAATTTTTAGAATATATGTCAAATAAATAGAAGGAACATTGTGTTATTTGCAACAAGGCTTTTTTATCTGCAATGAATATTTTATTCCTCTGGTGACCCCGTGGCAAAGTAGCCTTCAATTAAACAATTTTCAGCACATTTAGCTGTACTGTTAAATGTTGTATATTCAAGATTTCTTTACAGATATAATAACCATAAACAAGTAAGTAAGTAATTTTAAGAGAGACTACATTTGATCAAAACGCTAAATGAAAGACAAAATCATATATAAATAAGAAAGTGAATTTTTCGCTGTGAATCATGTCTTAGAAGAGATAATTAAAGCTTACAGAACCTAACAACCTAACACCTTAAATTTAGGAAACATTTTTACAAGTTTCTAGAACATATTTTAATTTAACTTCCTGATACACAATGAAACATTCAGAGCTGTGAAAGTGTTTCAAAAGTGATTAATCAGTCTGTTTCATGTGGTTGTAAAATACCACATAAAAGGAAACAGGAAAGACTAAAAGTATATATACTTGCAAAAAAAAGCAATATTAAATTATCAAAAGAGTAAGTAACATCACTAGAACATTTTCAATAAAGATAATAATTATAATCATACAATAATCATCAGTCTGATGACAGTGTCTTTAGCAACAAAAGGCCTCTTTTTAATAAAAAATTAAATTATTGGAATTTTAAAGTTAAACTCTTTCACACTATAGTCTATTTTCTGTTTGAAAAAAATTAAAATAAGAGCACTTTACACAAGTGCAATTTCCTCTCAAAAGATCTGTACTAATTACAATACATTTTAAAATTACTACCAAGCGTGATCAATAAAGATGTTTTCTCTTTTAACATTTGAATACAATTTTAGACTAAACCCATCTCCGAAAAACCAAACCAAATAGATGCCATAGAACATGACTGTTACTCCTTATCGCAGTTTTAGGAGATAAAATATACATTTAAAATAGTTTTTTTAATAGAAAAACTTATTACTTACTTCATTCCACTTTCTGTAAGTAGTGTTGGATCTAATTGTAAAACATTATTTTCAAAAAATTCTTTGTTGATCGCAGGGTCGAGATCCGGCTCTTCCCCCATTAATTTAGAAAACCACTTGAAGCAAGCCTCCCGGTCTGAGGCAAATACGGCATCTTCAGCTAAACACTGCCAGATTTGGCGGGCCTGGTCTTTGCACAGCCACAGCTGACCTTCCTACAACAACATAACATTTTGTAGTATGCAGACATTTATCAAGGATACCATATAACAATTTACTTTTTATAATATGTTCATCATGAGCAATTTTGGTTTGTAAAATAGTATTCATAAATATTTTCTCACATTTACCTCTGAGTTGGGACAGATGTGTACATTTATACCATTCTAGTGGTAGAGATAAACAATCTCATGATACTAATAAAATTAAAAAAAGAATAAAAACAGAAGATCAAAGAAAACAAAAAAATTAACTAAATAGTCAGCGTCTGTTCACAAGGTGTGGCCAAAACTTATATTCTAGAATGTCTTCAATCTTACCTGAAATCTGGAATCATTACATGTTGTGTGACTTATCATTTCTTCAAAGGTCAAAACAATCAAGATTAACTCACGATTCTGTTTACCTTTTTGCTTCACTGAATCATATGGTTTTCTACTAGATCAGGTAGATGGTAGTTCCTATCAAATCAGGATATATTTTTCCAAGAATTACGACAGTCCACTCATATTTTGGTTGAACTTGCAATTACATGGATCCATGCATAAGAAGCCCACCCCTTTCGGTTTTCAAACCCTTCTCTGCCTGAGTCTAAGTCCGGTCATGATGCATTTTGATAGTTTCCAAAACTACCTTTAGCTTAGGTTAAAGAGTATTAGTATATTAGGAGAGATAGGGCATCAGCAAACTTACTCAAGAAGACAAGAAGTCTACAATAGTTAATTAGTTAGTCAGACAACACCTTACAGTAGTTAACACTTTCCTCAGGTGAATAGAGGAGTGCCACAAACTTACTCAAGAAGACAAGAAGTCTACAATAGTTAATTAGTTAGTCAGACAACACCTTACAGTAGTTAACACTTTCCTCAGGTGAATAGAGGAGTGCCACAAACTTACTCAAGAAGACAAGAAGTCTACAGTAGTTAATTAGTTAGTCAGACAACACCTTACAGTAGTTAACACTTTCCTCAGGTGAATAGAGGAGTGCCACAAACTTACTCAAGAGACAAGAAGTCTACAATAGTTAATTAGTTAGTCAGACAACACCTTACAGTAGTTAACACTTTCCTCAGGTGAATAGAGGAGTGCCACAAACTTACTCAAGAAGACAAGAAGTCTACAGTAGTTAATTAGTTAGTCAGACAACACCTTACAGTAGTTAACACTTTCCTCAGGTGAATAGAGGAGTGCCACAAACTTACTCAAGAGACAAGAAGTCTACAGTAGTTAATTTAGTTAGTCAGACAACACCTTACAGTAGTTAACACTTTCCTCAGGTGAATAGAGGAGTGCCACAAACTTACTCAAGAGACAAGAAGTCTACAGTAGTTAATTAGTTAGTCAGACAACACCTTACAGTAGTTAACACTTTCCTCAGGTGAATAGAGGAGTGCCACAAACTTACTCAAGAAGACAAGAAGTCTACAATAGTTAATTAGTTAGTCAGACAACACCTTACAGTAGTTAACACTTTCCTCAGGTGAATAGAAGAGTGCCACAAATTTCCTTGCTCTTCCTCACCTGAAGAAAGTGCTTGTGGCACTGAAAATATATGTCTTGTTATGTGTCTATTTGTTTACTACTGAAAGGTGTAGGCAGACTTTCTGACAATAGGCGCTGGATTGAGTTTAGTTCAACGTTTTCCTACCACTGTCGCTACAAGTAGCAGAGTGAATGCCTTGTTGTTGGCATGGGAGAGTAACAGCACTCTTGTTGCATGTCCGGAGCACAACTGGGTATAACTCCCTAATTTATTGTAAACTTTATCAATAAAGATCTTATGTATTAATAATCACTGTTTGGGCCAAAGATAATTGTATGAATGTCAACTCGAAATTCGAACAGACTTCATTTATCAAATAATAATTGGTTACAGTTAAAAAAATATTCTTCTTATTATTAGTTTTAATTACCTCTAAGTAGGTTAGTACCATTTGAACACTATATTCTCAAAATTTGAATAAAATATATCACACTGTTTGTTAATGAGTTAGGAACCAAGAAAGGCCAAATTAGCCAATTTAGGTAGCCATATGTCCATAAAAAAATTTTGTTGAATTTTTTCCCTCGACACACTTATTACTTATACCAATACAAACAATTTTACTCAAAAAAATTTCAAAACTAATTTTCCATCGAACATCCTTAATAAGTTTGGTGATACCAAATCTCCCCTAATATACTATTTCTTGGCCTGATGCCCATTAACCGAACAATAAATTTATAACTATACATCTATTTGTAATTATTAAGTTTTAAATATAAATTACTTAAAATTAAAATTGTACAACATATTTTTTAATATTCCTTTTAATTGTTACTATTCTGTTATTTGGACTGAACCAATTTTTAATGAGCTCTTTTTTACCTACTATATTGTACTAATTTTTTAATTGTATTGCACTATCATGTAGATTCTTAATGTCAATGACTAGTTCTGTGGACATAGAATAAAACTTGTCATATCAAGCCTAATAAGGCACCAGGGTAGGCCGGGTAACTTTGAATCCGAGTATGGAACTGCCATAGTAAATGTGTGGGTTTTGCCTAGCGAATGCATTGCGGCTATGCTTTGAAGGAACTGCGTAGTTAATGAGTTGTTTGTACTAAACTGCAAGGGTTTTACAATATATTTAGAAATAATTATATAAAATAGGACACATTTTTATTCAACAAAAATAAAAACTTAAATACTGTTGGCCTGCTAGTGTCATATTTCTTTGTTAATGTTCTTTCTAGTCTAGTAATGGAAAGGACAACATTTATACATTTTAAATTTTATTTTATTTTAGAACATTCAGTACATAAAAATAGTAAAATACAATATTCTAGAAGACTAAATACATTCCAGAGCATGACTAACTTAGTTTCTTTTTAAAAATGATGTAATTTTGTATTGCTTCACAAGTTGATCAATTTTAGTAGAAAAACCTGTACATATGCACACTGAATGGTGACGCAAAGGTAACTGTCTGAACTACCAACACGTCAGGGCAATGCGTAGGCGATGTATGTTATGGGAAAATCCCTCATTAAGCTCCCCTCTCCTTTCCTCAACTGGGAACTAATATTCATATCTCTGTCACCAAGCTGCCCAGGCCAATCAGAGGTTACAGATATCATAGAGTCGGATATGCAAGGTTTTACTGTATTTTCATCAAAAGAGTTACTTCTTTTTGGACTACAAAAAGAGATGTTTCAAAACATCAATACTGTTCAAATATTTAAGCAGAAGGCAAACACAACAGACAAGTAGTAAATTTGTTTAAACTGCTTTACTTTTATTAAAATTAGACATTCTAGCCTCGAACAGAAAATATTTACTTATCTGTATTAATTATTATGTGTACTCCAGTTCTTGGTCATCAATCGCCCACAAAACTATATAGGTGCATTCCATAATGTTTTTATGTGTGTGAACTTTATATAAAATAAGTTTAAAGTTCCATCTTAACAGAGACAAATGACCTGATGATGAATCTTTTGATTTGAAACACATCGTCTAGTTCTCTAGTGGACAGATTGACGTATAAATCCACTTAAGTAAATGCTTTACTTTGTTTTAAAAATAGTTCAGTTAGATATTAGATTGGATTCATGACTAGATTTAAGACAGACAAAAACTAGTTAATCCAATAGCCAGTCTGACATATTTGCACAGTCACATGCAAACAGCAACGATGTATTTTTGTATCTAGCTGAGCCTGAAACTGAGCTTTGATAAAAGTGCCTCACAATCTCAGTCTGACAAAAGGTGGATTTCTCAAAAGGAAACTTCTTTAAATAGCATTCTTCCATTGATTTTAGACCAATAAATTTATCATGACTAATAATCATAAACAAAAAATTTATGGATACTTGTTTACATACTGACTTAATTTTACCCGCAATACATAACAATTAATAATACACTTTAGGTCAATATCACAGTCCAGTATATACAGGGTGTTTGAAAAGTTTGGGACAAAACTTAAGGAAATGATTAAATAAGTAAAACTAAACAAAAAAGTTCCTATGAAGATGTGTCTTATCTAGCTTAGTTTGGCATCTGTCTGTCTGTATGTGTTTAAAAAAAAAAAACCTAATCTCTTAACGGTATTAGTTATAGTTTTGAAACTTGACATGAATATTGATCTTCTCACCAGCTAATATAGTATAAAAATATAAAATAATATTTTAACCCGTTTCAAAATTGCGATCGTTCAAAAATTGTAATAGTAAATTTCATGAAAACCAAAGCAAACACAACAAATTGTCATCACGATACCTAATATTTAGTTTTAAAAAAGGCAAATCTTTTGTTACCTCATTTGCTACAATCAGACAGTAAATAATTGAGAAAATGTAATTTTTCTGATTTTGTTCAAAATGTTTTTGCAACTTTTTTATTCTTGTGCCTATTGACTTGCACAAAACCACCAGTCAAATTTTACACACAATCAGAAAAATTACATTTTCTCAAGTTATTTACTGTCCGATTGTAACAAATGAGGTACCAAAAGATTTGCCTTTTTTTAATCTAAATATTAGGTATTGTGACAATTTTTTGATTTTGCTTTGGTTTTCTTTAAATTTAGCATTACAATTTTTGAACAGCCCCCATTTTGAAAAGGGTAAAAATATTATTTTATATTTTTATAGTATATTAGCTATTGAAAAAAGTTCAATATTCGTGTCAAGTTTCAATATTTGTGCTAATACTGACAGACACATACAGACAGACAGATTCAAAACTAAGTAAGATAAGACACATCTTCGTAGAAACATTTTTGTTTAGTTTTACCTATTTAATAATTTCCTGAAGTTTTGCCCCACACTTTTCAAACACCCTGTATAATTCTAAGGAAAATGTGTTTTCTGTAATTTAAAATTTGTCATAGATAATTATATTCAGTATTAATATTCCAAAACCAAAGATAAAACATTATTTATCTTATTAACATAGTTGTATTTTAATAAATAAAAAAAAGAGAGTAATAATTCTTGAAAAAGAATTAAAAGATAATTTTTTTTAATAGGAACACTGCATGCTGCCATGATTTGTAGTGTTCGTGTTTGCCTTGATTTTTTACTACACAGAAAAAGAAAATAACAAGTTAGGTTTTTTTCAACAAACTTTTAAAAATAAATTTAATGTTTAGTGAATTAATACTTACTTTGAGCAAAAATCTTAAGAAATTCAGCCTTTCTTGAACCTGAGCAATATGATTATACCTTTTGTCAGGAAAGTATAAATTTGGATCCAAGTCAGGTTTTTCTGAAAATACAACACACTTACATTAATGTCATGAGTAAACTGTAATAATTCATAGGATATAAGTGGTGTTGGGCAATCTGCAAATAAATGCTCATAAATATTGTTGAAACTAACACAAGTTATAGACGAACTGTCAATAGTAAATTTCAAACCAGTTGAACAAATCTTAACCTTTATCACGCCGTAAGCGCATATATTGACTTTGCTGTAAACGCTGTAAGCGCATATACACATGATAATTACAAAAATAATATTTTTGTAATAATGTTTCTAATTTAATCCGGTAGTGCATTTGGGTTATGGGCGGTGACTCATGAAAGACACATTGAGCGACTCGCAACCTTTTGTTGGCCTGTCAATCACGAGACTGTTTTTTTTCTGGAAGTGTACATTTCCGCTACACCGCCCAACGCCACAAGCGCATATACGCACAGCAACTGTCGAGCCAAGCGGTTGTCATTTTCCGCCGCCTTACCTCTTTGAAACTGTGTATTTGGTTACTTTTATCATTACTTTAGTTTAATATATGTTAGTAATTTATAAGTTTTAAGTGTCAATATGAATAATATGGCTGATTTTGATTTTGTGGAAGGTACTAAATATATTGTATTCAAGTGCTATATGTATTTAATTATTTTTTATTATTTGTGTTAAGTGCAGGCCCTGTCTATCAGTTTATGTACAAGTAAATTTACTCAATTATACTTAGTTTATTAATAATAATAATACTTTGTATTGATTCATACTGTATAAGTGATCTAAGCCTGAGACTTACTTTCAAATAAAAGTTTGCTTGTTTACATATTCATATATAAGAAAAAAAGGCAAAGTAAGCTAATAAAAGTTTCAAAATGTTATATCCTATCATTTATTTACCTGTAAAAAAAAAGAGAGAGAGAGCAACAAAAAGATTAAATTTTGATTTTTTACAATAAATCAGCGTTTAATGGAAAATAGGCATTTAATGGAAAATAGGCGCTTTAAAGGTTAAGAGTCGACCAAGGCTGAGATGGAAAGATAAGGTGCAAATGGATATGCGGAAAATGGGAGTGGAAGAAGAGATGATGCAAGACAGAAGGAAGTGGAGGCAAATTGTTGGCGAGGCCAAAAACATTTTACGGTTTGAGTGGCCAACTAAGTAAGTAAGTAAGTAAAGGTTAAAATTCTTATTGCTCTTAACTACAGTGGATTCGGGACTATATGGATCAATGTGACAGCGAATCAATCTGGATAGCATTATTCCATATACGCTGGAGTTCAAGGTTAAGTAATCCATGCAAGATTGATGACCTTTCAGACATCAACCATATTTAAGCAATGCATATTGGATGCTGTCTACACTTTTAAAATCAATTTTTATTATTATAATTAGAACTATGTTATTGAATAAATTCTTTTGATTCTCATAATCTTCTTCCATTTTTCAGCCATTAATAAACCATATATGCCCATAGAATATAAAAAAATGAATAAAAGAAATAAAGACACAAACCCGTTACACTTACTAAGCTGGGCATTGACCCTGATAAAATACTATAAATAACATTACGCAGGAAACACGGTGCCAATCTCAACATTCTAAAATACAGAAGGGGTGGGAAATCATGTAAAGTAGAATAAAGGGATCGGAAACTGAACACCCCTTCATTTTGCAGCACATATGAACCACAATTCTCCTGTCATGCATAAGGTAGTGCAAAATTCATAAATGTTCTCAGTGATATAATTTAACCATTGAAGAAATAAGCTACTTTTATTTTAGTCTGATCCAGAAAGGATGGATTCCAGAAAGTTACAATCAAAATAGTTGCGAGGCCATTGTAATTAATTGTAAACTTCTTGATTGTGATACTTTGCTTTTTTTCTATGCACAACTATTCTTAACTACTTGGCAAGAAATTTTGTTTCTCTTAGATGTCAATTTAATTTTGGAACTCGGTTCATATATTACAAATTAATTCGGGTCTTGTTGAAGTAAATATACCCGATGAACATAAGGGATGAATTCAATTTAAAATCACACTTTTTTCTAGTTTAAATGTGCAAATCTTTGTATGTCTTAAAACCACATTTAGGGTTAAGTATTCTAAAGTTTTGCGCTTTGAACATTTTTAAGACTTGTTATCTCATTACATAAACTGAAAAAATAATAAATTAGTAATAAATATTAATCCACGTCAGGACATTTTTCTCTTTAATTTGACAGAGTTTTTAACGTTATTATAGGTTATATAAACAAAACAAGAATCATTCTGCAATGAAATATATGATCCAAAATAGTAGTAACGTAGTAGTTCCATACATACATACATACATACATATCCTGTCCCGTTCCGATTATCTTCGGGTCTGGGTATTCACTAGGCCTCTCCATCTTCTTCTGTCCCTCCACAATTCTTCTTCCTCCACATACCCCCATTGTATACCTCTTGCTTCCACATCCCGTTTCACCTCGTCGATCCACCTTCTTCTGGGTCTTCCTCTAGGTCTTCTTCCATTCATTTGGATTTCACTCATTCTTCTTGGGATTCTTACATCTTCCATTCTTTTTACGTGGCCGAACCATCTCAATCTCGACTTCTCTACTTTTTCTCTCAAACTTTCTTCAACTATTCCTCTTCTCAGCTCTTCACTTCTCATTCTGTCTAATCTTGTTTTACCTTTAATCCCTCTTATAAACTTCATTTCCCCTGCCTGCACCCTACTCCATTCCCTCTCCGTTATATTCCAAACTTCTGCACCATAGGTAACTATCGGTGTATAGTACGTTTTGTACATGGTAACTTTAGCTTTCTTTGGTATATCCTTATCCAAAACTAGATGTCTAATACTTTGGTAAAATCCTGTCCCTTTCCCCAGTCTCGCCGTCACCTCTTGCGCCATTCTTCCATCATTTGAAAACACCGTACCTAAATATGTAAAATTTTCGACCAACTTAAGCGGCTTCCCTTCTACTTTTAAAGGTCTTTCCAGCTCCCCATCTCTTCCAATCACCATCACTTCACTCTTTTCCTTACTTATTCGTAGTCCTCTCACTCTCATAACCTCTGTCCATTTATCCAATTGTCTTTGTAACTCTTCTTCATTTCTACCCCATAACATTACGTCATCCGCAAACATCATAGTTCCCACATTTCCTCTAACATCTTTAATTTCTCTCCACATTATCTCAATTACCACATTAAACAATACTGGTGACAAAACGCTTCCCTGTTTCAGTCCTTTCCTTATATCAAACCATCTGGTATACCCTGCAACCGTCCTAACTCGACATTTGTGGATTCTATACAATTCCTTTATCCATTCAATGTACTTTTCTTCCAGACCAATGCATCCTAAGCTATTCCAAATGGCACTTCTTTTTACTGAGTCATATGCCTTTTCAATATCTATAAAAACACAAATTATTTTCTGATCAAATTCCCAATGCTTTTCTATTATCTGTCTTACTGCAAAAATTAAATCCACTGTACTTCTATTTCTCCGAAAACCATGCTGTTCCTCGCTTAACTGATCTTCAATGTAATTTCCTACTCTATTTAAAATCACCTTTTCAAAAATCTTTTCCACTTGACACATTAATGTTATCCCTCTATAGTTTTTACATCTCTTCCTACTACCTTTCTTAAACAAAGTCACTATGTCTCCTCTTCCCCACTCTTCTGGCATTCTACCCTCCTTCAAAACACACATAAATAACCTTTTCAACCAATGTAGTTCCATAATATTTGGAAAATAGGTTAGTAATTGATCAAATATTTAAAACAGACTTACCCTTAAGTAATTGTCTAACTTTGTCCATATAAGAAATTAGACTGGTAGTCACTAATACTACAAGGCCATATTGGTTTTGTAGACGATCAATCACTTCTTGTCTGAAAAAAAAACAAAAATTTATAGCGATTTAAACTTTACATCATGGGCCATAATATTATTTACGTCTAGCACTTTTAAAACACTTACCAACTAACTCAGCTGTTAAATTCTCAAACTGTTTTAGTTGTTGGAGCTCTCTAGGAGTTTAAAATGGGTTTATAGACTGACATTGCATCTACTACCAGAGCCAGGACATAATTATTATTCGTGACTTTATTTGATAGCAACTGTACACGATTTATGAATATAAAATATGTGTTTTGAATATATTTTTATTTTGCAAGGGCTCTGAAGATGTCACGTTTTTGACAAAACATGAAAGCACAATATTTCAAAAAAGTAACATGTTTGACTATCTGACAAAGGTAAGGCCTACTTTATATATCATTTTAGTTTAACAGATCTATTTATTAATATTAGTTATAAATAAGAACAATATATAGTTAATAAAAAATACTATTGTTATACAGATATTAAACCTTTAATGGTACAAATATTTAGTATTAATACAATTTTCTTTCAAACTTCATTTTAAAACACTAAAAGAACCAACATAGGCTTGATAGGTTAAATTACATAGTTACAACTGTACGAAAATATTAACACTTTGCACTCGTCAAATGTCTGCAGATGCAACTTTCATATTAAGCCATGACATGTCAAACGTCTGTAAACAAATTTTATCTTTTTTGTTACCTAGCAATGAATATATAGTAATATTAAACGTATCTTCAGGCGTTCCTTATTGTTGTTGAATTGAGAAGTGTTTGTCAACACAGTGACATCTTCAGGCATCTACTATGTAGCTTTTTCTTGAAATTAATATAATACAGTTATTACACACAATATGAATAGATGGATACGAGGTACGTCCAGAAAGTAAGTTCCGTTTCCATTTATATCCGCTGCAGCGCTGCGATCGCAGTTCCGCGCATGCGCGGCAGACGCTCTGTATCAAGGAGAAGAAACGTGCGCCATTTTGAGATCGCTGTCAGTCTCGTAAGCTTTGTTGTGCTGTTTAAAATGTCGGTGTTGATCGAAAATCCCGCCGCTTGAGAAATCAGATCTGTGATTCGTTTTCTGAATGCTAAGAAAGTGAAACCGATTGACATTTATCGGCAAATTTGCGAGGTTTACGGACAAAATGCGATGAGTGATTCAATGGTGAGAAGATGGGTCCGACAGTTTAATGAAGGACGTAATGAAGTGCATGATGAAGAACGAAGTGGGCGTCCATCTTTGATTACAGAAGAACTGGTTCACATGATTGATGAGAAGATCAAGGAAAACCGTAAGTTTACAATGAGTGCTCTCGCTATGGAATTCCCCCAAATCTCACGATCATTAATTCATGAAATTGTTACCGAAAAACTGAAATTTCGAAAACTTTGCTCACGTTGGGTACCGAAAATTCTTACTGAGCAACACAAAACACAACGGATGGGTAGTGCACTTCAGTTTTTGAGCCGTTATGATGAAGGCGGTGAAGATTTTCTGTCACAGATAGTCACAGGAGATGAAACTTGGGTTTCTTATGACACCCCAGAAACTAAGCGGCAATCAATGGAATGGAGGCACACTTCATCTCCAGCAAAGGTTAAGCCGAAACAAATCTTGACACCTCGAAAAATCATGTGCACAGTGTTTTGGGACAGGAAAGGCATCTTACTGATTGATTTCTTACCGCGAGGTCAAACAATCAATGCAGAAGTTTACTGCAAGACACTGAGGAAATTGCGCCGTGCAATACAGAATAAGCGCCGAGGATTTCTGTCCAAAGGTGTTGTTTTTCTTCACGACAATGCACGACCACACACTGCAAATGTGACGAAAAACCTCATACAGGGATTTGGCTGGGACGTGTTTGACCATCCTCCGTACAGCCCTGACCTCGCTCCTAGCGACTTTCATCTGTTCTTACATCTGAAGTCTTTCCTTGGCGGTCAACACTTCAACGATGACGAAGAGCTGAAAGAAAATGTTTCCAAATGGTTGAAGACACAAGCGGCAACCTTCTATGAAGAAGGCATAGAAAAACTTGTGCCACGCTATGACAAATGCCTGCAAAATTTCGGCAGTTATGTAGAAAAGTAGTTTAAGAGTTGTAGATTTTAGTGCAATAAATATTTTTTCTGTATCTGTAGACAAATTATTTTTATTACCAAACAGAACTTACTTTCTGGACGTACCTCGTATTACACACAATCTCCTATTCATATTGTGTGTAATAACTGTTTTATATTAATTTCAAGAAAAAGCTACATAGTAGATGCCTGAAAATGTCACTGTGGTGACGAAACACGTTGCAAATTCAACAACAATCAGGAACACCAGAAGGTATGTTTAATATTATAATATTCGACGTTCCAGTAGTAGGAAATGAACTCCGTATATATATAGTGTTCAATTTAATTTAATTGATACTTGCCATATAAAACGTCAATTACATTTGGGTGGGTATATTAGTGTAGTTATGATGTTATTAAAACAATATATCCCTGGAAGAAGCAAAATAAAGCTACAGCTATGTTATAATGTAGTCTTGAACTACACGTCAGATGGCTGTAGGTGTGATTGCTAGCAGCTTTACAGCACTGTTTATTTTCATTGCTTGGTTTTGTGTTTACTTTGTTTCATTTAATACTTTTTTGATTTTATGTGCCATGTTATTTTGTAGTACAAGTAAAGTTAGTACAAATATTATGTTTTTTTTTTTTTTTACTAGTTTGCATGTTATTTGTTTACTTTGTTGTGTGAAATGAGATAAAATGAAGTTAAAAAATGGCTTTATTGATTAAGTGTAAAAATGGCAAGGTTAGAACTATTAAGTCCTCTCTTAGACCTTACCAACTCACAGATTACAATGACTCCCTACACTTTCTTCCCAGTTTAGTTAATGACATCTAGAAATTATATTCTTATACAGTCTTATATATTTCCTTGAATAGTTTATTAAATATCTTAACGCCAAGAAAATTTTGTTTGTTTTTTTGGGTTTTTCTTTTTTTTATAAATAAAAAAAAATAAAAAAAAAATAAAAATAAATAAATAAAAATAAAAATTTTTTAGTGACACAATCTAGTACAATTTAGTGATCTACTTTAAATTTAATTTGGCTAAAAAAGTGTAAACTGTCCAAAAGTATACAAATGAGTAAATTTGCGAGTTGCAGTTTCTGATGAGAAACTAAAACTAAAATCAGTTCTCATGTTCAAAATTTTTATTTTTTTATAATGAATTACATACTATTGTAATTGTAAAAAAATTTATTTCTAATGTACTTCAGCGTGCAAAGGGTTGCATGGAGCAAAAATGTCTTGCAAATGTCATAATCAAATAAAACCTTCACAACACTTCCTTGTGAGAACGTACCTGTATAAGACCTGATGTGTCCTCTGAGTGTGGTTCATTGTGGTATTGGGCTCGTAAAGGCAGAATATCTCCCGTATTTGTTTGAATGCTGGCAGGACCCATGTCTCAGAGGTTTTCAGCTCCTCTACACACCTGTTCAGCCACTCTGTTTTCTGGGTGTCTCGCTCCTGCCAAAACAAACTTATGTAGTTTCTCAAAAGCTAAGTGAAAAAAGTCTCACAATATAAAGAGCAACAACTATTAAAATTGGGAGGATAACACATCATCATCATCATTCTAATTTCACACAATTCATCACATAAACAGCTGATAGTTTCAGGGTGTATACAGAAGGACTAGAGGTTCAAGGTCAAATAATTTAACAAATCTACAACTAAAGATACTGTTTAATACATAACTTGGTAACATTATCAAGTTTTTGTGGATAAGTCACGTTCATACTCAATAAATTCATGAGGTGTCTGTAACCTCTAATTCCCGATTACAGTGCCGTTTATGAGAAAGGTTCATCATCAGGAAAAGTACCACAGTTCAAAAGACAAAAGTTGGCATCAATCTTACTAGCATAGCAACAGCATACCCTAAACTCTTTGTTTTTATCTATTAGTTTAAAGTGGAAAGTTGAGAGCTTTTTAACAAAGCGGTTTAAGAACTACCTTATGAAAAGCTAATCTTGGTATGCCTAATTCAAGACTAGGTTGTTTCTTGGATTTTGATTTTTCTTCTTATGCATGACATTCGAATTCTCTCCACATTCTCTTCAGAATCATGCAATCTATCAGGCAACTTGTTTCACACATTTCCAGTTTCTTAAAAATGGATTTAGCTACTGCTGAATGGTTTTATCTGTAGACGTGTCACCACTATAACTTTGTCAAAAGTTCCTTTGTATTGTAAGGAACTATGAGCTATGTTTGCATTGAGCCTCTTTGTTGAGTTGTTAACATTGCTCTCCACAAACCGTTTATTTCACTCTTTGAAGATCAACGTTCTGCCAACAATTGATGAAAAAAGCAGTTGGAGTGAAACTTACTGAGCTCCTCATTTCAAAGGAAAGCTGTATTTGGCTATATAATACGTTTAACATGACATGATTTTTTTAAATCCCTGAGTTCTTCTATAGACATCCTGAAGATAAAAATTGAACAAAAATTTCCACTTTCACACTTTTACACCCTCATTTCTTTTTCTATCACTTTTTAGAAATAGCTATGCTGCATATTAAGGAGTGTTAAGTCGAAATCCTAATAGCCAAATTCATTCATATTTGTATGATTCAAGTCTTAACGCTCGAGCTGACCTTTAGTTTCCAAAGGCCAAATGATGTTCCATCCATTAACAATCTTTTGTTCAAAAATTCATAAATATTAAAATCATACTTGGTTTGGTATCATTTTATTCAAAATGAACCAAGCTACCTAATAGAAGCAAAATATTATTTCTTTTGGGAAAAAATGTTTGTTTTGTCACTCGAATAATTCTTTATGCTGAATAAAACATTAATAATCTATCCTATTTCGTAAGCTTAAGCGGCTGGAGTCATTATTAACAACTAGTTCTTCCGGTGTCAACCGCGTCAAGGGACTATTTACAATATATACAGTTCCAGACGTTTCGCCCATGCTACGATGTGGCATCCTCAGTGGTTAGGCTGAGACTGAAGGTTAGCAGTCGCTCTGCCCAATATATAGCGATGGCGCAGCTGTCATGTGTCACGTAGGCCAACTGACCCGAGTCTGAGGTCACGTACGCACTTCCGCGTAAGCTATGATATTTTTAACTTCTTAAGAACTGGTCCCCATGTTCTTGGCAACTTCATGATATCTTCTTTGTTAAAATTATCCCCTCTTTTGTATATTTCAATGGCTTCCCTAACTCTTCTCGGATAATAAAACGGGATGTTGGCCAATACTTTGGTCTTGTCAAATAAAATTCCATGTTTAGTAAGGGTACTATGTTCTGCTACTGCTGACTTATCGACATCTTTGTTCTTAGTATGTCTTATATGCTCCTTTAGTCTTGTTGATACTTGTCTCTTCGTTTCTCCTATATAAACTGAACCGCAGTCACATGGTATTTCATAGACGCCAGGCGTAGATAGAGGTATCTTATCTTTATAAGGTGGAAGTAAATCTTGTAGTCTATTCGGTGGCCTAAATATTGTCTTGATGTCATTCTTCTTTAACACATTCGCTGCTGAAAAAATATGTTAAAAACATGTCAGAAACTAAAATAATATTTTGTAATAAAACAATACCTTATATAGTCAGGAAACAGGGTTGATACACCAAATCCAGTTTATGGCCTCAATTCTGGTAGATCGGGGCTTCCGAAGTGATCGTCCGCCGGCGGTGGAGCCGCACATCGCAACGAAACCCATGCGCGCCGCGAGACGCTGCCGCAATTAGTCGCGGCAGGTCGCATTCCTGAGGTTGAAATACGCCATACAGGAGTATCATTTCCGATATCAGAATCATCAGATTCATAAGAATCAGAGTCATCTGAAGCATTTCCCATAATCTGATGTTGGATTGGGTCATCAACTTCACCATCACTGTCGGCAGGACAAAGTCAGGAGCCGAAGATGGCCCAGGAGTTGGTTGAAACATTGCAGAAAAGAATAAAACGCACTATACAAATATATTTACAATATAACACAAATCACAATACAATATAACACAACACGATACTAATTTTTCACTATTATACACAAAAATAAAATGGTAAAACTCCGATGCAAGCCAACTGGCTCAAAATGGCGCGATCCATGAACGGCGAACACCGAAACGTGACGCGAGACACAGGCAACAATGCAGCGCAAATCCGACCGTTATACGGCAAGTGGCTAGACCACACTGAATTCCACAAACAAGCATTGCTTCGTCAACCGCCGGCAACAGTTCCGCTGCGCGCGCAGGCAAGCTAACCCCCGCCAACTGGCTCAAAATGGCGCGATCCACGAACGAAGAACAAGGAAATGTGACGCGAGAAACAGGCTATAATGCGGCGCAAATCCGACCCTTCTAAGCCAAAGGGCTAGACGACACTGAAGCGTACAAGCCGGTATTGATCCGTCCACCGCCTGCGACCTATCCGCTGCTCGCGCAAGCACTGCTATCACCCGCGGGCGTGTGACCCGCACTCAATGTGTTAAAATTCTTCCAATTTTGTCTGTTGTTCCTTTGATATATGGTAAATACGCCATTGGTTTTCTTGCATTGGTCGATTGCTGTCCTCCATCTTGATTGGCTGAGGATCTTGAGGCTATATCTGTCCTCCATATAGGATTGGTCTGCTGGTTTCCTATTGGTTGAGCTTCTTTATTTAATTTAGATATTTGTTTCTTGAAAGCCCTGTTAATGTCCATCTTGTTATACATTACAATTCAATGTAGTTTTTAGCAGGTGTTTTTCTCCATTCCAGCTTTTTTTGTCCGATATGTGGATTGCTCTGTTTATAAGGGTATTTATGACGGAATATTTCTGAGATGGATGGTGATGTGAGGCGGCATTCAGATATCTGTTCGTATGGGTTGGTTTGCGGTATACTGCATGGCCTATTGATCCATCTATCTTCCGTGTAGTAAGAACATCCAGGAATGCCAGTTGTTTTCCCCTCTCGATCTCCATGGTGAACTTTATGTTGGGATGGATTGAATTCAGATGAAGTAAAAACCCATCCAGAGCATCCCTTCCATGTGGCCAGACCGCCCAAACGTCATCCACGTAACGAAGCCAGTTCCTAGGTTTATGTTCAGCTGATTGTAGAGCCATCTTCTCGAAGTGTTCCATGTACAAGTTAGCTGCTACTGGTGATAAAGGTGAACCCATTGCTGCTCCATCTACTTGTTCATAGAACTTGCCAACGAACAAGTAAAAAATATTACGTAGTCACAATAGACTTCTAATAACTACTCAAATTTACGTAGTAAAATGCTCTATAAAAATAAATATATTTGTGAAATGGTGTCCGTAAGCTGTCTGCTCAGGAGTTCATAGATGATGTATGAAATTTCTCTGGCATATGCGCACAATGTATTCTTCATGTTGACAATTGTTTTTTCTTTCTCAAGAAGACTAACATTTTATATGGATTATAGACCAACTCTTTCTGCTTCCAGCAGTACATAAAGCATGTCAATATCACAAATAGATGTTATTCATAAAAGAGCTAAATTTATCAGTGTGATGGTTGAGCAGTAGTAAAATTTATCTTTTCCACATTTGTTTCAAAAACAAAATAAGCATACCATGACAACCAGCAACTCTTAGTGTTTCTAATGGTATATGTCATGTTGATATCGTTAATAGATGTTCCAGTTGAAGGATTAACAATAACGTAATTTAATTAGTTCAACAAAGCTGTCTTATTTACATTATTTTTTTTTTTTCTATAGTACGATATCTCAATTAACAGTTTTGTATATACAAAATTGTTTTATATTGTGAAATTCAGATTTAAATAAAATTATTCTTACAGGTCATTTCAATACAAAATATTTTACCTGTGAACAGCTGTAATCTAATATTTTGATGTGCGCTGCCAGAGCCTGGTCCATGATGTCCGTCAACACATCATCCGAATGGGCCAGATTCCAGAATAGTGTCAGGACCTAAATAAGAAAAACTGTTCAGTTCATAACAAAGTTCCTATTTACATCAGAGAGAAATCAACGTTGGTAATACGGTATCACTTTCAGAGCCATTATAATTGACTGGAATTGAAGAGTGTCTAATTACAGATATTATTTGTTTCTATAAGGTAAGTAATGTTTTGCCAGCCTATAACTTAAATGGAAATAAGATTTGTATTTTGACATTATATTATATGCTGTACCTTAATTCTTGTTATGAGCAATATGAAAAAATCTATTTTTACCACAAAGCTAGTAAACATAAATCTACAGTAAATGGTGTGTGGACAGCGCATGCCTAATAGATTATGTCTCCCACCATGGACAGTCACCTGATGTACAGTCCGTGCCAGCATTCTCAATTCTCTTTCTACGTGTTGCATATATGTTAGATTTGCTATTGTATTGTTACATCAATTTATTAATTTGCATTTATAGTTCTAATATAATATGTTTAATTAATCATAATATAAACAATATCTATTTATATTATATGAAATAAATTAAACAGCTGATAATTAAATTTATATTGTGCATTGCAAAGCATTTTAATAATTATTATTTCCTTTCAATATTGTTCAAGAGACAAATACACAATGTGTACAATCATTTCTTTTTCCCATTTGTTTCAAAAACAAAATAAGCATACCATGACAACCAGCAACTCTTATGTTTCTAATAGTATATGTCACTAATTTGTGTGTCTGAAGATAATAACTTTGTTACCGAAAGGCCTAACGAAATTAAAAAATTATTTACTGGAGTGTTTGTTTCATCTTATAACATTAAATTATATATCCAGTAAGAAACGAGCTTGAAGAATGTACAATCACATTTTAAAGAAAACTATCCATAATTTTGAAAAGGAATCACAAGTTTTGATGAGAGTGAATCATGAACTGGAGCTAAATTAATATGCTAACACAGACTTGATTGTACCGTGCAGCATGTTAACGCTGGAGGGGAACTGTGGTGGGAGAAACCCTCTATCTCTCACACTACATACTCTACGAGCCAACATAGAATACTTAATACAATGATAAAAATACTTTTATTTTATAGTTCTGGCTTTAAAAGAAAAAAAGTAGGTTCAACGCAAGTACTTAAATTCTATTATGATTCAGTAAAATAAAGTATTTGTCAATAAACTCACATTTAAATTAATCATAAAACTATGTAATTTTTTTAACTATGACTATGAGAGTCATAGTCATTTTAAAATAGTTTATGTATCCCATACTCTCATAGTTAAAAAAATAGTCATAGACTATTTTTTTAACTATGAGAGTATGGGATACATAAATGAAAATATAGTGCTAATATGGTTTCAGATACCTTATGGGCCATTACACCATCTTTATCATCCTCTGCTAATCTTCTTATTAGCTCTAACAACTTCTCACTTTGCTTTTTATTTGCGTTTGTCCAACTTGCCTGAAATAACAAAATAAATAACATCATTAACCCTAATAATTATTTTGTGTAAATGGCTGAAAAGAATTATATACAGTATGTGAAAATAATGATGTCCTATGTATACTAAATTTTTGGAATGTTTAGAGTGATTTGATTAGTAAAGGTGGGCTGGGCATGTGTTGAGAAGGAGAGAAGAGTCCCAACTAAAGAAAGTTAGCAAAAATAACCCTGAGGGAAGGCGACCTCGTGGGAGGCCAAAACAAAGATGGTTGGACCAGGTTAGGCTAGATATACAGCGAGTTGGAGCCATGGAAGAGAATGCAGAGGACAGGTCAATCTGGAGAGGCTTTGTTGGTGCGGCTAAATATCACCTGCGATATAGATGGCCCTGGGAGTAAGAGTAAGTAAGAGTGATTTGAAGTAAAAACTACACCGTCTTTAAAAACGCAGCAGTAGTGTTTTACCACTGCCAGTTATTGGACTAAAATTCCTCAATTTCAGATATATTACGTGATTCAAATATATGTCTTGAAGAAAAGTTTACATTACTACCGACTTAAAAGAAGAGATGTTTACCAACAAATAATCATATTTATAATATTCTTCAATATTTCAGGCCAAAGATGGTGGTATAACTGAAATGGAGATTTCTCAGTAAAGTATAGTAATGCATAAGCCCTGGTTATTAAAAATGAAAAAAGCAGTATAACCATAATATAAAATTTCCTAAATATTTTAGTCTTATTTTTATTAAAAATTAAACTCAAAATTTAATATGGAAGTGAAATGATGTTTATGTTCACTATTCACAAAAAAGGGTTTTGTTAAATTAACAGGGTTTAACCTAATTACTTGGTTCCATTATTATGATGAGGAAACTCACTAAAATTAGTTTAACATAGTTTGATAGATAGTTTAAATATGACAAAAATTATACCTAATTTATGAATTTATTTTCAGTATTAGCAATATAGGGAAAATTTGTACATGGTTGTGAAGAAAACAGTCAAGTGGCACTTCTTGGCAGTGACGGGCAATAATGGCTGATATTCAAGATAGTTATCTCCGAAATATTACGCAGCACTTTTCACGATGTTTTATTCAAAATTGTGTGGCATCCAAAAGATTAAAAAAAACAGCAGATCATCTCCTTAAACTGTTCTAAGTGACATACAGTAATATCTTATTTGTTATGTCAATACTCACAATATAAATATTGATTACCTTTTAAAACCACAGTTATTAGCGCAATAGCGGGGTTTATTACATTTCATAAAATAAGATTATGTTTTACTATACAATAATAATACTAACCTGAAAACACTCAAACAGATGATCCAGTTGTTCTGGAGAAAAATCCCATGCTAATTTCGCCAAAAGATCATGCACATTTTTTACGATAGCTTCATGTTTTCCACACTGGGCTGCCCAAACAGCATCTAAATCTTCTAATGATAACGTCCGTTCTTTAATTATAAACCTTAAAATTTTTTCTAATTTTTCAACATATTGAGGTTGATGTAATGAATCTCGAAGTACTATTTCTAACACATTATTTTCTTTAATCCATTTCTGAAACAAAGCCAACTTGTTAGAAAAAGACAAATCAGACTTTTTTCTTTATTACAGTTATTTTTATAAAGTAAAACTAAATTATGAATTAATTTAAGCTATTTAGAGATGTTTTTAATTAAAAATAACCTGTTGACCATAGTTGATTATCTTTAATTCAATGGCAAATTTTAAGAATACATATTCAGTGGAAGGGCACAGTAGAATATTGTGTTCTTGCCCATCTGTCATACACATGCTTTAGTCGAAGCAGCAGCGTGCTTTTTTCATGGAGGCGTATTCATATTATTGCCAGTCAATGATTGCATTACAACTGATTCTTTGTTGCCACAATGATATTTACTGCAAGGCCATGTTCCTTATCGGAAATGTGTTAATGTAGGTGGATGCCTTCAGAGAAACAAGGTGGCTGCAACTAAAACCTCAGAGCACCATTAGAAAACCTGAAAATAAGGTAAGATTTTGTGTCTTTTCTGCATCCACTCAAGCCACTGAGATGTTGTTACCTTATGCTCATCAACGTAGCATCATTAGTAAGTGGCATTGAAAGTAAGGCTAAAAATAAACTCAAATAACAAGTTAAGTATCGGTATTCCTGAGTAAATAATTGCTTTGTTGAAGAATATTAAATACTCTTTACAGGAAAGAGCAAACAAAAGCTTATATGTGAATAAAACTTTCAAAAATGAGAGTATTGCAATAATAAGGAAAGTTGTATTAGAGTAGATGTGTTATGTTAGTGTCATACTTAGATAGTTCGTTGGTAAGCTGTCAATTTTCTGTCACCCTTATAATATGTAGTGACAATTTTATAGGTAATTTTAATTAAAAGATGATTGTTATTGATAAAATAACCATAATGTATACGTACAGCCATCCTTTCTGGAGTAAGCCATTCTTCCTCTTGTTCTATACCAGAGTGCCGATGTGGGTAGTATGTTACACTCGCTATCACTTTGTTAACCTCATTTAAAGCATTCATTTTACCATTAAACGATGAAATTTGTAATAACCTAAAACAAATGTAAAAATAAAATAAACTGTAGAAATTTTAGGTTAGGTTAAAGGACACTAGGCCTGTAATTAGTATACTAGGTAAGATAGGACATCAGCAAACCTGAATTGAGTTAGACATCATTCTGTACCCAACTGATGAAAATGCCAGTGGCATTGAAAATTGGTGAAAAATGTCTTCTTTCTGTATTTGTTTGTAAGTATTGTAATTGTCTTCTTAGGTAGGTTTCCTGATTTTCTACCTCTCCTAATATTTTTTTAATTAAATAAACTGTTAATACATGTAAAAAAATTAAAGATCTATATAGATTCATTTTTTAGAGCAGAAGTTAGTTATAGATAAATATATTATACAAGTAGTACCAAGGTTATAGTGTTTAACACCTGTAAGAAACATCGGACAAACTAATTCCTCCCAAAATATTTGGACAAGCTTGGATTATTTTTCATTCTATTTTAAGATAAAGGTGTCTTCACAACATGGTAAGCTATTGTTGATTGTTAGATAAATTTCTTTATTGGCTATTATTATTACTATTATTATTGGCTATTATTCTTTATTGGTTATTATTAATAACAGATGAATAGTTGGAAGTACATACAACTATTAAAATCAGTCATTTTAACCCCAGCCGGATGATCAACTATTACTTATGTTTCAGATTGAGTGATCCATCCTCAGGTGTCATGTTTCGACTTTATTAAGTTTATTAAATACACTTGACACTTAAACACCAAAGCTCATATACGTCAAAATTATACTAAAACAAAAAAAAAGTTCGAGTCCACATTTTAGTATGTCCATCGCTTGTCCACAGGCCTAGTATCTGTGCTTCCAAACATGTGTTTTATCCACTGTTTTTATTTTAATATAATCCTAACGTGTGTGAACTTTGCTATTCAAGTGTCATGTATATTTGATAAACTTAATAGAGACAAAACATACGACCCAAACATGGATTACTCGGTCTGAAAAGCATTATACAGTTTTTTCATGTTTGGCAGATTGAATGAAACACATGAGTACCTCATTAAATAATCTTCCTGAAACAGTTATCTTCTGGTTGCTTGTATCAATTCAGGAAAAGTTGAAAGATGCCTTTTTTAAGAGGTTTTGAGAGCAAAACTGTAGTGTATTATACTTTATGGCAATCATCTGTTCACTGAATTTGTTTGTAGTATATACACAGAGTGCATTACGACTCATCAGTCACAGCGGTACTGCTTGGTGAGAAGCATATTGGTTTTGTTTTGTACTTCTGATTTGACCACATCCTCTGTTTCTTCTAATGCAATAAAAAGCAAGCAGTACGATTGCTACTTCACTTTGCTATTGGAAGCTTTAAGATCTTTGCTACATAAATATACAGCTAACACCCTAAATTATATATATAAACTATAAATTATATATAGTTAATATATTCATCTATATAGAGAGCAAGAAGACAACTAAGTTTTTGAATGTAAAATCACCTATCCAGTGCACAAATAATAAAAGCATATTTATTTAAACTACGATCCAATAAATAGCACAATTACAAAAAATTTAGTTACAGATTACATATATATCAACATTTTTAACTACAATTGTAAACTAAAAAGTAAAATAACAAATATAAAAAAAATGTTAGATAGTTTGAAATATGTAATAATAAATAATCATTTCCCAATAAGAACTTTTTATAAAAAATAATAATGTGATGATTACAATACTTCTAAGAAGACAAGTCCACCATCAGAGAAGTAGTAAACAAATACAAAAGAATCACATAATCACCAATTTTCTGTATCACTGGCACTTTCTTCATGAGAGTAGAGTATACCGGCGTCGTGGCTCAGTGGATAAGGCTTCGTACTGCAGAGGACAAGGTCCAAGGTTCGAATCCCCACTGAGCCAACGGTCGGTACGTCACTCGTTGAATAAAGTTGACGCACAGGCCTGTAGGCCCATGTCAACTGGCGAGTGAAGTTTAAAAAAAAATAACTGTCTTGAGAGACACCTGATGGAAGTGCCAGAGGTACAGAAAATTTGTGATTCTTTTGTATTTGTTTACTACTACTCTGGTGGTAGTGGGCTTGTCTTCTAAGGTAAGTTTTCTAATGTCCTATCTCTCTAATAAACTAATTCCTTGCCTAGTGCCCTTTAACCTAACCTAAAATACTTTTATCAATTTATCCAAAATACGTAAATAATTGAACAAATAATTTGAAAATCATCTGTTTGAATTAAAAGTCAATCTTTTTTAGTGTATAAAATATAAAAGTAAAACTACAAATTACATACTTATTATTATTTAAAATCCAATCAACAACATCTAAGTATTTTGTTTTTAGGCATATACCTTATTTACCTGTCTGAAATTATTTAGGATAAATTTACATTAAATTTGTGCTTTAACAAACAAATACTGTAAATACCTTGAAAACCATCATCCATAGTTAATTAATACATGTTGGTTCATTAATATATTGTTTACTTAAGCAAAAACCTAAATTGATTTTTTACAATATTTCATGAGACTAACATGATAGACAGAAGAAAATATGGGCAGATATACAGTAAAGATAGCGAATCATTAAAAGCCCTAAAAGAATTAAGAGATCAACAACAGACCAAATATTTATTCTAAAACAAATAACCTCAAAGTATTGGGAATACAGCAAAGATATATATGTAATGTTTGTCGATTTTAGCAAAGCCTACGACTCAATAAACAGACATAAACTGTGGAAGATGATGAAAAAGTATGGATTACCTAATAAAATAATCCAGTTGGCAAAAATGTGTTTAAACGAATCCAAAGGGAAAGTAAAAATAGGGAAAGAATATACAGATACATTTAATATAAATACTGGAGTGAGACAAGGTGATGGTCTATCTCCATTATTATTCAACATAGCACTAGAAGAAGCTCTCAAGAAAACAAGAAATAGTGAAGGAGGGGCAAGACTTACTGATAAAATAAACCTTCTAGCATTCGCAGACGATGTAGCCATTATAGCTGAAAACAAAAATAATCTTAAAGTGCTAACAGAAGTACTAATTGAAGAAGCAAGAAAAGTGGGTTTGCAAATAAATGAAAACAAAACCAACTACATGAAAATAAGTAGGCAAGATGATGAAGAAGACCACTTAGAAGTATTAAACTATAGGTTCCAGAAAACTAGTATTTTTAAGTATCTGGGAGTGATGATCACAAACAATAATAGAGAAGAAATAGAAATTCAGAGTAGACTCACAGCAGCAGAAAGGTCATACTGGAGTTTAATAAAATTATTCAAAAGCAAACTGCTATCAAAAAACACTAAAATAAGAATGTATAAAACTATTGTGCAACCTGTATTGCTATACGGGTCAGAAACTTGGTCTTTTACCAAAAAATCCCAGAAACGCCTTATTACGTTTGAAAATAAAATTTTGAGAAGAATTTTTGGACCAGTAAAAGAAGGAAATGTATGGAGGTTAAGGAAAAATAGAGAGTTAAAAGAATTATATGGTGAACCAGATATTGTGGGAATAGTTAAGAGTAGGAGGTTGAGATGGCTGGGCCATATTAACCGTAGAAGTGAGAGAGAGATGGTAAAGATGGTACTCAGAGGTACACCAGAAGGAAGGAGACCATTAGGAAGACCAAGGATGCGATGGGTTGATGAGGTGACGAAGGACCTGAGAAGAATGGGAGCAGATTTGGAGCTGGCAGAGGATAGAAGAGCTTGGAGGCACATGGTTGGCGAGGCCAAAAACCACCTAGGTTTCCAATGGCCACAGGAGTAAGTAAGTAAGAGTAAGTAAGTAAAAGAATTAAGTAAATTAAGCCAGTACCTTAAAATCATTTTTAACCTAAAAATTTCTAAATTTTTAATTGTTTCTTCTTGATTCGGAACTCTTGATGCTAATGATTTTGCCGCTTTAATAATTGCCGAAATAGCGTCATTTTTTGATTCGTTCTTGGCTTCTTTTTTTAATTCGTCATCAGTTAGATTGTCTAATACATCTGGTACCATCTCCTGAAACAGATAAACAAACAAGTCATGAACAATCTTGCTGCAGCAAAATAACAACAATATTTATCAAGAAATAAACAATTTTAATACTTAATTTAATATCCATGAAGCTGCAATGTTGTATGTCAGTTTCAGATTCAAATCAAATTTACCAGTTCAATAGTTACTCTTTTAAACATATTAAAAAATCTGCTTGTTTGTATAAGAGCCTTGTAGGAGCATTGCAGACGGAGGACATATTAACAAGGATTGAAAAAGTTATTAGACTTTTTATTTTTAACCTCTCTACTGATGGATTAACCCATTCGATGCTGAAAAAATATGTTAAAAACATGTCACATGGCTAAAATAATATTTTGTACCAAAACAATACCTTATATAGTCAGGAAACAGGGTTGATACACCAAATCCAGTTTATGGCCTCAATTCTGGTAGATCAGGGCTTCCGAAGTGATCGTCCGCCGGTGACCGAGCCGCACATTGCAACGAAACCCATGCGCGCCGCGAGACGCCTGCCGTTAGAATCGCAATTAGAACAGTGCAAATCCGACCGTTATAAGGCAAGTGGCTAGACCACACTGAATTCCACAAAACAGCATTGCTCCGTCAACCGCCGGCAACAGATCCGCTGCGTGCGCAGGCACGCTAACCCCCGCCAACTGGCTCAAAATGGCGCAATCCACGAACGAAGAACAAGGAAACGTGACGCGAAAAACAGGATATAATGCGGTGCAAATCCGACCCTTCTAAGCCAAAGGGCTAGGCGACACTGAAGCCTACAAGCCAGTATTGATCCGTCCACCGCCGGCGACCGATCCGCTACGCGCGCAAGCACTGCTAACCCCCGCGTGCGTTGGACCCGCACATAATGTATTAATTGCTAATGCCTGGCTACTCTCCTGCGCAGTTTTTTTTTTTTTTTCGCTTTGCTACATATCACAAAATAAATATTAAAACAGTTGTATTCTTCTATTTGATGAGGAATACAACATAGTACAACATACATAAGTTTTTACAACATAGTAAAAACTGTATGTAAAGATTCATTAGTCCAGATACAAGTTACCCTGTCATCCTTATTTATTTGTAAGCTAGGCTAAACATCTTTGTTTGGTCGAAGGGGATTGTAGTTTACTGCTCTCAATAGTGTTTTCACAGTCACTTTGTTCATTTTGACTATACTCAGGATCATTATGGTCACTGTTATCAGAAAATAAATCACTCGAATCATCTTTTTGCCAAATAAATTGTATATTTCAAGTTATATAAAATCCACTTCCAGACGCTGTTGCCATGACACTAACAAACCAAACATAAACAGCTCTAAAATGAAATGAAAATCGTCTGCTGATACAATAAACAAGTCTCTGGTAGTTCAGCAAATCTCCCCACAGATGTAAGCACTCTATTGGAAAGAAATAACCAATACCCACTTCATTTAGCAGCACAATTTTTCAGCTTGCTGCAGTGACGTTAGGAGCACACTGCGCACTGAGACATCTTTTTTTTTGTTTGTTTTTTTTTTTTTTTAGTCCTGTTACTTCACTTAACTCATGCATAGCAATCTGCTCACACCAACAGAAAATGACTGTAGTCGTTTACTGCAATTGAAAGGTTAAAAAGGAAGCAGAAAAGAGTGTCAAAATTATAAAAGTAATTAATTAATGAACAAATGAAAAAATATTTATAAAAATAGTAAAAAAAAAGATTACCAATGAATGCATGGCTTACAAGAATAACATAGTTTCAGAACAGGCGGATTATTAATGGACCTGATACTCACAACCAGAGAGCAAATTACAAGTAAAATATGAATCTGACAATGGCATTCCTTGCATTGAAAAAGCAGTGATTAGTGTTTTTCCTCAAAAAGCTTCAATGTGAATCAGTGAAAACCCTATTGTCCATCACCCTATTTTCCGCCAGGTTCTGTTATTCGTCAGTGCCTGGGTTCATCGTGCCACGATATGACAGTTGCCGTACAACTTATCTGTCTAGAAAACGACAATTCCCCCTCCAGCTGTCTAGCCCACGTAAGCCTAGTTTCAACGGCCTGCCATCCGTAAGGCCTCATCTGCCATCTAACAGATAACAGGTTGTTGGAACAGCTCACCTGAGTACTCCTGATGTATGGACAGGCCGTCCGGGGCTGCCTAAACAGGTCTCGTACAACATGGGGAAAGAGGTGGCATTACAAAGGCATGTTGTTGAAGATGAAGTTTTAAGCTGCGATGCCTACACAGGGCACGGGCCTTTGGAACGGTCCTGTCTGATGATACACAGGCGAGTTGCGGCAATACACTAACCGTGTACCGACATCGGGCCTGTGTTGCGAAAACACAAGCCGTGGGAACTAGGCTTTAATATGTTACTCTGTACTGCAGTTTAATTTTAATCATGTTGATAATTAATTTTTCTGCTTATTACATAATGTACGTGCTTATGTTTTACATTAAAACTAGGCCTACTGTAATAAAAGGGTAGTTGTAACCTGCAGTATATATATTCCGAAAATGTCTTTTTTCTAACCTTTTCATTCTCATTTTGTTAATCAATATGTACTATACAGCATTTAAATTTAACGTGCATAAGCACTAATAATAAGGTTCCAGCGATATAAGTGTGTTTGGGTGAATTCTCTATAATCCGTCTATTCTCCAATCCGTCACGGCCACGATCCCGACCCCTGAAACGGTTTCTACTGTAAATTGATAATACGTACATTATAATAATATAGTAACATGTTATAAATTGCTTTCAAGGTACGATTTTACAGGTTATATTTATGTTTTTCTGTCGAGCAGCCGATGTTTCTGTCTCAACAACAGAATATGACTGACTGATAGTTATGTGGGGAGAGGGGAAGGAAACCAAAAATACCAGGCTTACACAGAGTACAATCTAGGAAATATAAACTGGTTCCTAAGTTAGTTATCTACACCCTCCTGCTTGGGGCCACATTGTAGCAGCTGAACTTTGAACAGCAAATAACCAAATTACATTGCCCCTTATAAACTTGTATCACGGCAGTTGTTCATCCCCTAATTGTTCACTTTCTTGCAACTGTTACATGTTAATAATTTGTTACATATTTTAGTATTACACAGGTTGTTATTGTTTATTATTTGTTCATATTTTCACTGTTGTTGTTTGTACTTTTATTGTTGTTTAGATTATTGTAGCATATTGAAGCTTGCTACCAAGGCAAATAGGTCGCAAATTCCTAAAGTTGTCCATATCTAAGACTACTGAATAAGTGTCTGCCCTAAACCACTTATATATTATATAATTTCTAAATATTATTTAGTCATACATACAATTATTTTGGTCCTTGCCAACAAGCTTTGCCACGCTTGGCAAGGCCACGCATTTAAAACACTTTAAAGAAATAAAATATCCTGATTACAGCCATTCAGAACCTTAGTCCCCATTCCGAATATGAATCAGAGAGCTTAGGGCTGTGACACTTGACATGAGGTTATTTTAAAACAAAATGAATGTGAAATAAAAAAAATAAAAAATTTTACGAGTGAGTAAGTGCGTTAACGCATGTAGCGTGCAAAGATGTTCGCTAGTGTTATTATAAATTGTTATAAGTCTTCTCATATTTAAATAAAACTATGTAACGCTAATATGTGGTAGTCGTAAAATTTAATGATTTAATAAATCAGTTGTTTCTAAAAAAATTATTCAAAAAAGCACTCACAGTAGTGATAAAATATCAGTCCTCTCATTTACTACTTTGTGATGGTTGACCATAAGTCTAAACTAATGATCTTTCTAATCTTCAAATTACATTTGAATACAGTTGACTTTCGATAATCAGACAGGTATAAGACCAAAAGACCGTAGGATTTCCGAATGTGATATTATTGGTAATGGAGTTTCAGTAGTAACTAACAAAACTGCCGTATAGTCCTTTGACTGCTTCAAACAATTCTCTATTACACACTACAGTGTTCAAGATCATTTAATTAGGTATGATAGCATAATAAACAATATAAAGCTAGGAACATTCTTTTACTACAGTACTCTACAAAAACTAAATGAGTAAATATGTTCATCATTATACTTTACATATAGTACTGCAGATTATATCTACTGTTTGGTTGACTTTAAACTGTCATTTGAAATTGAAGTATAAATGATGCAAAAAATGATACCATAAAAATATAAACAAAACATAAACTTATAAAACCTAAGATGAGTAATAAAATACAGTAGGCTTACCGAAAAATATAACAAAAACAATTACTTGACTGTAAACATAAACATAAAAAAAAAATAATAATTCTGAGTCATAAAGTACAATCATTTTACTAATTTTACTCCAAGTTATTTTTTTTAACTTGAGTTAACTTGTAAAACAGGGTCTGTACTTTAAAGTTTGCTTAAAAAAAGACCTTTATTTATTCATACAATCGAACTGACTGTGGTACCAAACCAACAAAGAATGACTTATAGGGTGAAAGTAGGGGTTTCATGTCACGACAGGCATCAGTTCACTGGCAAAGACCAGCAAAACTTCGCTAATTGGAACGTCACACAACCAATTAAGCTGTCAAAAAAGCCTGTCAGATTAGTAAACATCACAATATTGAGCTCCGGCTTTATATATAATCCAAAAACAATGTACTCATCACAAATATCTCTGGAACCACTAAACAGACTTTGGAGGAAAATCAGCTTTAATATCACAGATACCCAATAACAAAGATTTTTTTGAAATTTCATTCCTAAGGGGTAGAACTGTTTCAATTTAAGTAACATTGGCTATAATTTAATAATTTATTTCATACAGTCGATATAAAAACCAATAACTTGACAAAAGTTTGTCCGTTTTGTTTATCATTGTAAAATGTTAAGATCATTTTTACTGACTCTGACATGATTGCACCTACTTTGATCCTCCTAAAGTAAACTTTTTGGGTTTTCTAGACTAAAAAACTTTGTTAACCAGGAGAACGGCAACAGGCTAAGCTTCGTATTGACGTGATGGTTTTGAATGAACAAAGGAGGGAAGGGTAAATAACCACAGAAAACCACATCATAGCGAAGCAACAGCTTTCGGCTAGTAATTTTCTTTCATTATGAAATCATCAAAACTGTAAAGTACATTACAATTAATTCATATATCTGAGAACCAAGTAAATCTAAACAGTATCATCAAATATTTAACTCACCACTATTGGCATAAGATATTTATTAATCGTATGGACTGTGAGCAGTTCGTGGCATAAACCAAACGGACGAATCAATGCGTGGATTACAGGAACTGTAAGATTCTTGCCAGACTGAAACCTCTCCAGTAAAATTTGAAAGCCATCCAAGTTACCAAATCTAAAAAAAGCACACAAATTTAATACTAAATGCCCATAGTTAACTTTTTTTTTAAGTAAAATGATAAGAAGAGTGTCGTATACTTAATGCACATAGTACCAGTTTGTATACAAATTTTTGTAGAGAGCAAGAGAAGCTATATTGTGGCAAAAAGTACATATTTAGTAAAATTAATATTATAAATCCATATTTTTAAAAATTTAATTCATGATTTTTAGCCCTTAAGCCGTTAATATTTAAAACGTTTTTATTAACCTGTTTACAATTCAAATTTGAAGTTATTGTTGATTTTTTCACAACATGTTTCGGTATTAGAATATTATCTTCTGATTCAATATATACATATTATTTTTTGCTGATTAACAAAACGCAGGAAAATGAAAATATTATTAAACATAAAAAGGAAAAGATTAGATTTTATAGTTAGTTATATTATGTCAAACAAATACATAATTAGTCATTTATTTAAGTATACACATTCTATATTACGTTGATATAACATAACTAAATCTATTATTTTCATTTTACTGTAAAATTTTCCTTAACAAAATAATTTTTTATATGTCATTAAATTAAAATACCTGATGATGGTAATTTAACAGCGAAATTTGTGAAGTAACGATAACTTCAAATTTGGACTGTTGACAGATTAGTCTAAAAGTTCTATGAAAATTATTCTAATGTAATTCACTATGTATAAATGAACTTTTCAGCCCTAAAAATGTGGTTAGGCATTTCTTTTAATAAAATTACTATGTTAAGAATTACAAGAGATACTATCAACTATGATTATTATAAAAGCAAAGGTGGAACCTACAGATCTTATAAAAACTGGGCTAAGGATACAAATATACACAGTTAAACTACATTAATTGAACATAAACATCGTAAATTATCATTTATAAGTAAAATACTCAGTGAATAAGGTCGTTAGTTTCAATCCCATAACTATTGTTACCAGTTTACATTTGCAATACACTAATATTGCAGATTTAATATATTGTCTGCTAAATAACAATGCCGCGCCATAACAACTGTATTTGTAACTCTGTTATAAAGAAATTGCAACAAATACCAAAATATAGGAGCAATAGTAACAATAAGCTAACATTATACTTCAACAGCAAGGACTGAGGAATTACCGTAAACTTATATAAGAGATGAACAGATTGCATTTTAACACAAACTCAGGTTGGCAACCCTTCTTGTAAGTAAAAATAGTTACTAAAATTTTCCAACAGACACAGGATTTTGTTTTTAGAGTATTGACAAAGGATGAAGAAAAATAAATACTACATGCAAAATATCACATCAATATTTTGCAGACATAAAGTAACAGGGGAGGAAGGGCGGGTTTAGGTTTTATTTTTAATTTTTTGTTTATTACAGAGTTTAGTAGTAATTATGGTTTTTAAATCCTGTTTAGGATCCACATTGACTTGTACGCACAATTCCAGTGGAATTAGTAACTTTTCAAAATGTTTGTTTTTCTAAATTGGCCAACCGCTACTGTATTGTCCTGAGATCTACTATTACTGTTCTATTCTGTTTCTGTGCAATGGCAATCTGTATGTTTGTATATAATTACCTAAGTTTATCATGTAGGTTTATTTAAGACTACTTTCCTAGGTTTACTTTTTTTTCCACAGTCAAGGACACTAACCAGCAGTAATGCAGGAGAGCTTATGGGTATTTTGTATTATGATTACCATTCTTTACTATATTATATAGTTTCTTACTTATTTGTTATAATTTTCTTATCTGAAGTCATATACCTTAAAGAATTTAACACCTGTTTTTGTTGGAAGTGTCCAGTGTTAGGTTAACTTTCTGTTAAAAGGGTCAAGGGCCAAAATATATTGATTGATTAACATAAATAAAAATAAACAATAATTTTTACATGTTTACTTGGGCGTTATTTTTTTGTTTGTTTATAACCTTAAGTTAGTTCATTGTTGTCACTCTTTTTAGTTCAGCAATGGTCAAAGGTGTGTTTCACATTTTTTTAACATAAAAACAATCAGGCCAGACATTAAAATACCACTCACTAACTGAAATATCCAATAAAAAATAGTTTTTAGCAACACTATTCCAACCGTGTTTTAGAAGTTTTTTATATCTCAAATACATTTCAATTCCTTCTAAATCATAATGTAACTAAACCAAATATTACAACAATCCTGTTATCAGATACCAATCTCTCTACTAGATAAATATTGTTGACCATTCTTACTTGTTGATAAGGTCAACAAGCCAGCCTCTTGGAGACCTGGAGTCAGGTGGCGGCCGAGCGTAGATATCCTCATCGGCTAGAGTTGAGTTTGGAGGCACAGTCTCCGATGGACGTGAGGCATTAAAAGAATGAAATCTAAAAAACAAATCAAACCGCATTAACAAAAGAATAAATTAAATGTTCTGCTATTACCTTACCTGACTCGTGATATACCGTTGTTAAAATAGGTTTTTCTACTGCCATATATTTAATCAACAAAATATAAGTAAAATTTGTCTAAATGGATATAAGCTTATAGCAAAATATTTTGTTCAGCAGTAGAAAAAAAAAGATATCAGCACTTTTATTTCTTTAACCAATAATGTCACAGTTAGTGACGTACAAGAGAACTATTCCGGTGAATCCAGTATCCCAACCAGAGTACAATTGGATAGGCTTAATTTAGACTAAAATAAGCCAATGATCATAATGGTGGTAGGTAATAAATGAAAGAATAGAATAAATAATAGTGGTAAAAATTAACTAAATATCTTGTAAATGAGCCTGAACTAACCTTTTAACAATTAGTTTTTAAAAAAACAAAAAATTACTTAATAGCTGATTTTTATAAAACCCTTAGCTCCCCGATGGTTCACTATTTTACCACTAGTGAGTGGTTCAGCCTATTTTGGCCAATGTTCAGCCTTTTTTTAAATTTGTATAAAATTTCTTTTTTAGCCAAATTAGACTTATTAATTAACCCTTTCAGTGCCGAGACCATTTCCCAAAAGGATGTGCATAAATTGCCGGGCTGTTTTTCACAAATTTATAAGGGTATGGGAAAAACGTTGCGGAAAAGAACTAAATACCCTATATTCATAATTTTTTGTTTTAATTTGTAGAACATGAATTCTCTACAAAATAGATATAGTAATAGGACAATTTATGAAAGGTAAATAATAAAAAAAATAATAATAATAATAAAAAAAAGTAAAAAAATTAAAATTAAGTTTGAACTGAATTTTTATATGTATAGCAATTTTTTACCTTTTTTATTTATACCATGTAAAAGACCAATAAAAAATAAACAAAATTCATATATAACATGAATTTATAGTTTGATATTTGATTTGATTGAGCAATATAATCAGAATTCATTGTAAAGTCGTTTTTCGTCACATTTCTGTAACTTGGTGGAAAAAAGTTGCTATAAAAAACTATGTATCCTAAATTCATAAATCTTTTTTACATTGTAGAACATAAAATTCCATACAAAATACATATAGTAATCAGACAATTTGTGAAAGGAATGCAATTGAAAAATTTAGTAATAATCGAAAGTAAAAAACTCACCAAATAAACAATCACAACAACTTATATCCTTTGATATAATAATGACTTATCACAAATTATATGTTTCAAAATAGCAAAGTAAAACTGTATTACAAATTACGTTTAGTAACAACAGACGTAACACTGTCAAACATAACCAAAAGAACTGAATAATATTCGTGTATTCTACTGACTGCCTTCTGAATAAACACCAGCTGACAAATGTCATTGTATCTTTTTTCTCGATTACCAATTCAAAGGCGTAAAAGAAAGTAATACGAAAATGATACCAATCGAAAGATCGATTCATTCGGATCTTTATTCAAGTCAACTGAGTACATACCATATGAAATATTACGAAAATACGGATCGTCGACTGGGTTGACGCTGGCAATTTATGCATAAATTACATCGTAGACTATGTTGACGCTACGGCACTGAGAGTTAAATAAATTAACTGCATAAGAATAACATTGAAACTTGCAAGGCTATGCTAGTGGGGTGGAGCCCTAGAGTCAGAAGTGGATGAAACCAAGCCAGAAACCTTCCTAGGAGTGAACTGTACAACTTCCTAAAGTTTCATGGTGATCCGATGAGTGGTTTAGTAATGCATAGAGGACAGACAGACATACATTCGTTTTTATATTAAGACGAAGTTCCAGCTTATGATTATTAAAACATATAATGTTGTTAAAAAAAAATATGTGGACGGCAGAAATGTACGCTTGAAAAATAATGCTCAAGAGATAAGTTGGGTGGTCAAACATAATTTCTATCCCTGGTGAACAGCTCAACATATTAAGGAGAAATATCTATAAGGTCGAGGGGTAGACAAGACGAGGAAAAGATAGAAGGAGCCGTGTCCTTGAACTGCCGATTTATGTGGAATCTAGAATAGTACTATATACATATATATGTTATTATTCGTTGTTACGACGGCGATCATAGACATATTGGTTAATATTAGGGCCGAATGAGTATGACAAGTGTAGATGAACAAGTGTAGTCATTGTTACTGACTAAACTGTTCCTTGGAAAGGGCCATTAATTAATAGCCCAATAGCCAGGGCAACTAAGGGATCTATACTTGGAATCCAAACCACATAGATTGGCCTGGCTTTCAGCTGACAAGTCTGATTATCAGTTCTCTTCCCTACACAATATTTAGACCCTAACTGCCACCCAACATTGTCTGGGGTGTCAGGCTGGGGTGCCTTCTCTAGTAGTATCCACCACGATGGCAACCATTGAGCTGATGCCATATCAGTATTAAGAAGACCGAGAACAGAACCTATCGCCTACAATCTCCAAAACACTTGTTCCACTGGGCCACTAATGTCAACACAGTAACTCACTTGTTATTGGGGTTGAAGACCATGGCCAGCAGGTCCAGAAGGGGGAACCAGTCCTGGTTCAGCTTGATGACACATAGCTCCACCAGCCTCTCACAGTTCTGCAAGATGCAATGCTGTATGTTGTGTTTCCAGCTGTTCACTGCGTCATCAGTAAGAATTTTTGTAAATGATATTGTCAGACCTTCTCTAAAAAACCTCTGGCAAGCCTCGCTTCTTACATCTTGGCCTGAAATTCAAACTTCAGTTAGCATTTCATATGATGAATTGTTGCGATGATAATTATAGATAAAACTAACTGAAAAGTGTGTTTTTTGCAAAGTGTTCTTTGCTGTCTATAATAATTATGACAAATGTAAATGAGAGTGAATCTCAGTTTTAGCAAAGCAATTGGTCAGCAATTGAAATATTTAAAGATTTACAAATTGAAAAATTTTATAAGTTTTCTGATGTAAATTTGCTAACAAAAATGCTATGAAAACTGCGGTAGTAAATAATTACTACAGTACTATAGTCATACTTGGGATTAACGATTAAAAATAATTAACAATTAAATTTAATTGTTACTTTTTCTATTAACTTTTTAACTTATTAGTTAGTTTTGGTAATGTTTAACTTCTAACTTTAACTAGTTGAAAATTTGGCTGACGGTTAAAGTAACTCAGTTAGTTTTTCAAATGTGATAAAAGGTGCCATTTGGTTCGTGGAATGTGGACTGGGGAGAAAGTATCTAAAACTCAGGTCAAAGACCGATTGTTTTCCTCATCCCCCAATTGTCACCAGCAAGCAAGGTCGCTGTTTTAAAAACGCACCCCCTCGCCTTTAGTCATATTTTACTGCCTTATAAGTAAAAAAAGGCGTACCAAACGGGTACACCATTATTGTGGGATTGACATGTCCCTGGGGTGATCATTTCACTTGATTAGTTTTGTTTAGGGATAAAGTTGAGTAGTAATTTAGTTATCTTGTTTTAAATCAACGTATTGGGCCTAAGATTGTTTATCTTTCATAAACTCTAATACTGTAGTTTTACCTGTTTACCCATCTATATGTATAATTCATTAGGAAAATTAGTTGGATTTTGACGTTAATGCTGTCAATACTTGATTAATTGATCATACAGAATTACATATCTAAATTGTCCTGTTCAAAAGTAACCATGAAAACTATTAAAATGGTTAATCAAACCAACATTTTCTCAAACGTTTACTTTATTTTAAATTAGGCTTACTTGGTAAAATCAATCCATTATATGATACCACGCAACAGAATAAACTATCTTCAAGATTGCAGAACATATTTCAAGTAACAATTGCTATAATTCGTTCTGTTTTCATTATTTTGCTATCGGCACCGTTGAAAAGAAAAGATAATGATAATACTATCTTTAATAATATCAATAATACTATCAATGGTAATTAGTTTTGTATTTTATTAATGATTTAGATAGTTTTCATAATGTTTAATTAACTTATTTCAGTAATAATAAAACATGCACTCAGAACGGCAAATTTTTAACATATAATAAACGTAATTGCTTATCGACAATTGTATGAATAGATCTGCTTTCACTCACTTATAGAGTGAGTATACAATTGTTTTTCAGTTTTTATTTACCGCTAATCGGTCCACTTTCTTATCAGTGACACTTCCTTGTCATCTCCAGTCTGATAAAAACCACCTGGAGTCAACATTTCACGATTATAATTTTTAAGATTTCAGACAGTTATATAGCAAAAATTACTGTAGAAATTGCTATAGTCTAATTAATATTATTATATAATAATATTAATTATATATTATATTATATTAACTATAAATAGGCCTATTTATCTAGATATTATAAAAATAAAAAAATCATAGAGGTTAAGTATTTGTTTATGTATATTTCACTGTACCAAAACTAACTTTTTACTTTCAATTTCAGTTAATTTTCTAATACTTTAACTTTAATCAGTTAGTTTCAATCTATCACAACTTTTAACTTCAATTAGTTACTCTTTCAGTGTATTAACTTTAACTTTATTCAGTTTTAAAAAATCATTAACTTTCTCAAGTATGACTATAGTTACTATATTAAATAGTTACTATAGTTGCTACAAAACTGGATGTACACAACCCTGAAATTATAGTTTATGTGAAAAGGTAAAAAAGAACATTTATTTTTAATGCTTAGTTAAATAAATGAAATTAATTAATTTTGACCGTCAATGTGTAGTATCAGGTTTATTTTTTTAAATTGGAAATTTCCTTAAAAGGATATGTCAGTTTTCAATATATTACAGTAGTAGCACTTTGATAGTTCCAACACTTGATACTTCAACATCCTTATACTTAGACAAGTGACATAGCAAAATTACTGTTTAAAAGGCTGAGAACTGTTTAGCCCGGTGCAGATCAATAAAAAAACAGTGTCAAAGTAAATAAGTTAAAAAATTAAGAAATTTTTAAAATTTAAGTTATTGTAATTTGAAAGTGCTGTACTGTCAAAACTTAAATAACATGTGAGGACATACATTGTTACATCAATAAATAGCTTGTTTTAGTTTTGTTAAACTTTCTAACTATTCAGGATGAGGTTAAAGAACAATTTCCCTATGAAAATTATTTTTCTTCCATGTTTACCATACATTGTTCTAAATTTTAATAATTTGACACCCCCATAATCTAAAAAGAGTCATACAATTATTATAATTTTTAATTTATAATAATTAAATTCAAATAAAACAAAATATTTTTCAACTGAGTTTTATTATCTAGTTTACTTTCATAACAGCCCATCTAAAATATTGATTACTTCCAAGATTCTTCAGTAATTGAGGGTCTTAAATTTAGATGAATTATCATGTAATCACAGTATGAGTAAAAGCAGATTTTTTTCAAGGATTGTGGTTGGTGAACATTTTGTTGTCTTGATCAGGAACCGTTCAACCGTCCCTGTCAACTGTTCAGCGAGGGTCAAACATAACTCAACCAGTGTGAAGCTTCCCATACCCCCATTCTCTTCACATAACTTATCAAAAAGCATTTAACAAAAACATGTAACATGACTGACCTGTTTTACATAAGTTTATGGCAGCTTGCATTAGCACTTCCAGTTCCTGTTCAGGAAGCACTGGTACAACCCATCGAGGGCTAGAGATCTTCTCGTCCAGCATTGCAAGCTTGCCATGGGGGAAGTCAGGCTCATGGCATGGACAGTATGGCTCAGTACAAGGCTCTTTCTTATCTTCCGTTGATGATGTTTCCCCTTCCACTTCTCCTTCCATACTCACACCTCCTGGACCCGGAGTGAACAACAGTTGTTGAGTTCCTGGCTGAAAAACAACAAAAAATTGAAAAAAAATTGATTAAAAGACATTGAAAACGCTATTTTTTCTGTTTTTAGTGCTGCACACAAAAGGGATGTAACACTGGCCAATACGATAGAGAAACAATATTGATTAGGCTAACATTTCATGAAATGGTAGAAGAATACACACACAAGGCATTGCAACACTCAATGTGATTGCCATTAAGAAATAGCAAAATCAAACAAATAAAGCTCATAAATGCATTGGAAAAATCTGGCAATTCATAGAAATAAACTATTATACTGTATAAGGATTTCTTACTATAATAAGGAAAATCAGCAAATCCACCATATGACAACTGCTGTACAAGGCAAGGAAATTATTTGTCTTTATAAGTAGACAAATCTGGCTGAGATTAGACTTAATCATTGAATTTGACAGCATGTCAAAACAAAAGTCCACACTTTCAATAACAACAGTTGAAACAAACCGCAAGTTTACTCACTAATACTCGTACGTTCAATAATGTCCAACATAAAGGAAGGGACTCAAAATTGGTAACACTAGAAACCTAAATAAAAACTCAAAAACAGTAACTAAATAGTAAGTAAAAATTCCTTTTATGTAACTTCCAACACAAGATAGAAAAAAATAAAATAGAAAGTTAACAGGAATTCACTCAATGCACTTACAAATGAACCAAAAATGCAACAGATCTGAAAATAACTTAGAGAACCCTACTAGGTTGATATAATATTACAAATTCACAAGAAATAATTTGCACATTTTATTGAGTTAACATTACTCTTGATAATGTTCCAATAAAAAATGATACTATAATCCCTATCAAAAGAAATTCTCAATGTGAATACAAGATTTTCTTAGAGTCATCTTCAAAGTGATAAAAACAGGATTCAAACCAACAGAAGACATGTTAGGGTTCATTCATCGAGGTTCACTTGAAAATTGCATTGTAGGATATGTATGTTCTGTATGTTATATCTCTATAATCTTTGTATCTTAGTATTTCTCTGTAATAGACTTACATTCTCAAGTTTTTTTTTTTTAAATTACTTTTCTATTTTGTTATATTAATTCCAAACCTAGTACCCTACTACATAGCCTCAACTTATTCTCCTGTCATCTGTTTTCTATCTGTATTGTATCCTATGTTTAAAAATCATTCATTTCATTTTCCTAAATCATCCAGCTATGCTTCTTCTGTCTACTACAGGGTGGGGCAGAATGGACTCCCTAGTCTGAATCAGTCACCGAAGAGCACGCAGGTCAGTTAGTGGAGTGGGAGTAGTGGCGTTTGGTGGGGGAGAAGACGCCATTTTAGTTGTCACCATGCAGTGGACTGGCGAGCATCGTGGTTTTGTCGTAGAAACATTTTTTTAAAACAACGATAGTGTAGTGATGACGCAGAGGGCATTTCGTAGGCGGTTTGGTTTGACTCGTCATGACAGTGTTCCTGATGCTAAAACCATAAGGAAATGGATTGCAAGTGTACGGGCAACAGGATCTGCACTTCCTAGAAAACCAGGCGGCCGACCAAAAAGTGTGAGGACCCCGGAAAACATTGTGGCAGTGAGAGTGTCTATGGAACAATCCCCATCGCGCTCTGCGCGGAAACATGCTACTGCTCTTGGGATATCGCCCAGAACGGTAAGGCGAATTTTACACTCTGACCTTCACTTACACCCCTATAAGATGATGGTTGTTCAAGAGTTGGGCCCAGAAGACTGGGTGATACGTACAGATGCCTGCAATGCAATGTTAGCCTCTTTGCAAGCCGGCGCTATTCTTTGGTCTAGCGATGAAGCCCATTTTCACTTCTCCGGCTCAGTAAATAAGCAAAACTTTCGGTACTGGGCATCTGAAAACCCACACGCTCTTCACCAAAGACCTCTTCATTCACCAAAAGTGACAGTTTGGTGCGCTGTGTCCTCCATAGGCATTATTGGCCCATACTTTTTTGAATATGAAGGTGCAACTGTTACTGTGAACTCTGTGCGCTATTGTGAGATGTTGGAGAACTTTTTATTTCCCAAAATTGAAGAGTATGGGGAGGAAAATGATATGGAAGCCTTTTGGTTTCAACAGGATGGTGCCACGGCTCATACCGCCCGTCATTCACGCCAAATCCTGCAAGAACAGTTTCCCGGCCGCCTGATCTCGTTGCGAGGGGATGTTCCATGGCCCCCTCGTTCCCCAGATTTGAGCCCATGTGATTATTTTCTTTGGGGTCACCTCAAATCTGAGGTTTATAAAGTTCGACCAAGGACCTTGGAAGCCCTTAAGGAAGCAATTGCTGATGTCATCGCTGGAATAACGCCAGCTATGCTGGGCAGAGTTTTTGAAAACTTTTTTGAACGACTTAACATGTGCATCGCTCGTCAAGGTCGTCACCTGGACGATATCATTTTCAAAACATAATGAAAATGAAATGGCATAATATGTAGTTTTCAGAAATAAAAAGCTTTTTTAATTATCTTGGATGGTTTTTTTACAATTAACCTGTCAAATCAGGGAGTCCATTCTGTCCCACCCTGTATTTGCCTTAAATTAATTCCTTTGGCTTAAGAGTCTATTACACCTGCCGCCATATTGGATCTGATATTTCATTAGGCCATGTTAAATTTAATTAGACTACAGCTTTATGAACTTGGAATTTTAAACTTTACTTTTTCTTAAAAGGAACACAATTGTCTAGAACCCCCTGACATCAGATTCTAATGTTATACCTTGATTTATTTTTTATGTACCAATAACTATTATTCTAATTTCACGTATATTTTTAAAAATAAACCAAACAAGTTCAAAACAATTTATCTCAGGAGGCTCTAGTCAAACCTGTTCTAAAAAGCATGATACAGTTTAAAGTACAAATGTTAAAAAATGTAAGCATGAAACGTTTTCAAGTGATGTAATTTGTACTACAAATCCTAAACGTCAACTAATGATAACTGGCGCTGACCAGTAGCCAAGCAGGGAAGGAGTTAACTGCCACGACTATTCAAATCACACATTGGTTTTAGGGGATAGATGACAACCAGTCTTCTTACAGTCAAGTAGTTCCAAGGTCACCAGATAAAGGGTCAGAGGCTAGAGTACGACAAAATTATTCACTGGGAAAGACTGTAAACCACAAAACCTGCACTTACACCACGACTTCCTTTAAATAGTCACTAATATCAAACTTACAATGCAATGGACAAATTGCAAAATATTGTTGCTGCCTAATATGAACTTAACAAATCCATCTGCTTATGGCCAATAGCTTCTGAAAGATCAATCCAATGTTCAGTTGATATTAGAGGGTTTCCTTTCTAAATGGGAAGAAACTGTGCATGATGGTAATTCTCTGATTTATCTTTATAGTTGAGGGAAATCCTAGCATGTATGACCACATACATTATTATTAAGTGAAGCAAACAGAGTTAAAAAATCTCATAGCATTAATAACAACAGCCAAAATAAATGTAAAAATGGACAAACATCAGCCAGATGAACCCCAAATAAAATGACAATAAAATCAGCTAACATTTGGAAACATTGTTCCAAGTATATAAACTTGCATAAAAACCGACATAAAAACGTACATAAAGTAAACTAACCAACTAAATAAAAAATAAAAATACATAAAAAGTAATAGAAGAAAATAAGAACATAGTTAATGCTTACTTTGGTAGGAAAGAACAACAAAATAAAAAGGAAACATGAGAAGGATTCAAGTTTGTTCACTGTATTAAATGGGAAAAATGAAAAATACTAATAAGATGCATAGGTCTATACATGTAATATGTTAAAGTAAAACCATCAATAAGGTCAACAGTAGAAAAAAAATACATTAGGCCAGAATGGCCTACTAACACATGAACTAATAAACAAGATCTTTGTTATCGCTCAATTCAGATTTAAGGTAAATGTTATATCTTCGCAGTAATCTAATAGAAACTGGTATTTTAATTCCTCTGAAATTTTAATTCATAAAACTGACATTATTTTATAGCTAAACAAGTCATCAAACTAACCTGTACATTGTTCTGACCATCCGGTGGTGGGTCCACTGCAATGCCCTGGCCTCGTGTAGCAATTGTCATGTTCCTTTAATACGTCTCAAATCCTTTAAAACATCAGCTTTTTTTGTATTTTTATAAAATGTCAATTTATTTCCTATTATTTTGTCTGTATGCGTTGTGTATGTTTACAGCACTACATTATCAAATCTCCTGAAAAAAGGGAAACAATTTTCCAAATGTAAAGACAAAATGGGCAAAAATTTTAAGACTATCAGTATACTTATTTTAACTTTTACATCCAGTTGAAAGCCATGAAAAATGATAATGTGGTTTTTATAACTAACCATACTAGTCGGCAGCCCTTGCTTCACTACAGGGTGATTCTCTTAAGGTTGCTTCCTCTACCCTCCGCAGTTCTCTAAATCATAACAGCAATATAAAATCTCAGATTGATGCGTTCTCAAAGATAATAATGTTGTATCGACAAGAAACCTCTACAAGTCTATTATTTTAGGTGGATGAAAAGTAGTGCATCACGTTCCTGAGTTTTATTTTAAACATTTCACAATGGAACCAAATTAGCTAAGATTTTATGTTCTATTTACGTTTTTCGTATCAACTATTGATTTTAAATAAATTATTACAATTAGTTACTGCAAATGTTACTCTTATAGAAAAAAGTAAATGTTGAGGGGCTGTTTCTACCCCTAAGGAACGGAATTTCGAGAAATCCACCACAAATTTGCTTGATTGGTTAGACCATTGCAAACAGTAACGTTTGTAGTCTAAGATAAAAAAATGCCACTAGCTTATATAGACAAAAATCCTTTCATGGTGGGTCTCTATGATACAAAAGCTGACGTCCCACCAAATTTCATCAAAATCTGTAATTAAGTGGTACCGGGATTTCATGATGATGTTTTTCAATGCTATATATTAAGATTATATCAACTTTCCGTTTTCCAACCTTTGTTATTAGATTAAAATATAAAATTATTATAAAGTTCCAAAGTAATAAATAAAAGAATTAACAGAACATTAAAATTCAATTAATTTTGTCAAAATATATGTAGAAATTTTTTATTTATAATATGTTATAACCAAGAATCTGGACTTCCTACTCTTCTAGGCAATAATTATTTCTGAGCTATTTCCTCATGTCATTGTTTTCCTTTAATAAATATGAGCAATGTGTCAATTTTTATTCTATAGTAGAGCCCTGTTGTCCAATATTCCGCTCAAACCGACGTACTCGTCCCAAAAACAATACTGATAGTCATAAAAAAATGGATTATTGTTATGTAATGACGAAAGCTGTATATACCTGATGAGGTTTTTTCCTAATAAGTGTTCTGTTTTGTTGCTTACTGTACTTGACTTTATGTTGAGTGAGGATTGTAGCACGTGCATGTGAGCAGACTATATCACTTTTGTCATATGTTGAAGGTGAAAAATTTTTACGACAGTAACTCGTGCACTCTAATTCAGTAGTTTTCTGGCTGTTTACATGTATTAGTTTGTTTTATTACAGAATTAATGTGTTACTTTACTGTGCAAGGCTTAATTATCACATTACTATGTTTGCTAAGTTAGGGTTAAAACCAAAATTGTTATTTGTGACTGTACAGTACCATAGTTTGTTGTGTTTGTTTACTCATTGTACATTACTGAAGTGTTTTTGAACTTAAGCCTCGTGAATTGGCTTACAAACGTAAAAGAATTGTAATGTCTATGGAAGATAAACTAATGCTATTTTCGTATAATCACTCCCTACTAACTGATATCTTTAGTTATCCGACATCATTACAACCTGTTTACATCAGATAGGTGAGGCTCTTGTGATTTTATTTATTTAACATGTTCACTACGTTGTTATAATTTCTTGGCCATTCATTCTGTGTGTCATGCAATCTTGGGGTCTTGTCGCATACCATCAATTCAGTGCCGGAAGTTCTGTACACAATATCACGTCATCAAATGAAGATAGAGCACTTTAGATTAATGTTTTAGAACTATCAAGTTTCTGATGTCATAAATACTATGCAGGGTGTGGATATAGCGTATAAGCACGAGGCCTCAGGATCTCGTGTTACATGTAAGGAAGTATTATAATAAATTATATTCTAGCTGAAAAATTAAGGTTATGTTGTAAATAAACAGACGACTCAGCAACCATGTGGAACAACTCTCCCGCCTTTTCAAACAACAGCTGACAATATTGACGTTTAGTTTACCATGTGATCGACGAGGTCTATAACTAATATGTCATTACTCTGGTGCGGCACATAAGCTATAGATCTTGTGTAAGATTTAGATTACTATAAAATTCACAAAGAGAAATGCTTCCATAGAGTTCAACTCCTGCAACAATGTGTTAATTACAACGAAAAATATCACAAGGAATTAAATGCGAATTTTATCACTGTGTGAAAATAAGCCTACGACACTCAACCCCTGGATCTCATGACGCAGTGAACGTGTTAAATTTGTCTTAATACAGGGCCTATAACTATAAATTTAAATTTACCCGATATAAATAAATATTTGAAAGATATAGTTTACACAATTAAGGTGTGTGTTCTACACAATCTGTAGTATACTAACAACATCCTTCGTACAATATTTGAACTAGTAATTTGGATCTGGCGAGGCCAGACATCAGTCAAATTCATTTGTTTCAGAATGTAATTTAAATGTACTGGGCAACTTACCAAACGCTTTTTTAAAAACTGATATGGTTTGGAATCACACGTTCATATTTTGTAGGTTTCTAAAAACTGTTTGAATACTTAAAAATATAACGGAAAATATTTAATTTAAAATAAGATTCCAGTATTTATTACATAGTTATAAATGTAATTAATTTTCAAACTAATAATCCATTATATGTTTGAAATCATGCCAAGGGCAAATTTACGCAGGTAGGTGTAAATGATAGAAACAATTTTTACACACAAGGCTGTCAAAATTGTGTGTATATATGTATATATATATATATATATATATATATATATTATATATATATATATATATATGTGTATGTATATATATGTATGTATGTATATTTATATATATATATATATATGTATGTGTGTATATATATATATATATATATATATATATATATATATATATATATATCAGCTTTTAATCTTATTGCATAGGCCTATATTGATTCCTCATACCTCCTGAGTTTTGATTATTTTAATCCTCTTACGTCCCTAAATTTCAATTAACATCTATTTCTTCCTTATAATGTCAATTTCCCTTGCCACCCTTAATATTAACCAACAACCTTCCATCTCTCTTTTACTTCTTAATCCCTCGTTCTTTTAATCCTTTCCTGCATCAGCTATATTTTCTCCACTTTTTTGTTTTTGGGCTTTTTGCAGTCTGTTGTTTAAAAATGTGTTAACCCTTTGAGGACCGTACAATTTTTGAACATTTTTCTGTCTGTGCAAAAATTTTTTTATTACTTTTGAAAAGTTGTATGTGAAAAAGACCGCGCTCAAATATGCGATGTTGCAGACATTCAGAGAAAAATTTGTAACTATAGTAATATATAAGATATTTAACCCTTTTACCGCCGACGTCCGTACAGTACGGACGTCGGCATTTCTAGCGAAAACCGCAGACGTCAGTACTGTATGGACGCGTAGTATTTTACGTTTTAATTGCTTGATAATGAACTAAAACCACCAAAATTTTTGTTAATGACATTAGAAGACAATATTAAACATAATTATAGTCCATTGTATAACTCGCAATATTTTTTCGATAGTCTTTGGGAAAAAACTTTAGTGGTTTACCAGACAGCTGATACGAATTGTTCAAGCTGTCAGTTACTCAGTGTTCAGTCTTGGTGTTTGTTTGCAGTGTGTTTATATGAGGTTATTTGTTTGTTAGACTAACAAATATATGTAGAATCAGATAAACAAACACAAATGTATCTAAGATTTTTTTGTCAACCACTTATATAGGTTCAAAGTGGAATTTTTTTTGTAATTTTGAACTTGTTTCTTTGAAAAAAAAATTATTATAGAAATAACAAAATATGATATGTTAAGTCATTGCCAACAAGCCCATATAATGACAAGAAAAACAAAAAAAAATCATTATGATACCTCTAAAAATAAAAATTCTACAATAGTTCTAGTAAAAGCTCACGTTTTCTCAAAAAATACCTTGGCGGTTCTCGCACGTCCCAACGCTACGGGCGCCGGCGGTAAAAGGGTTAAATAATTTTTCCACTACAATCTTTAAAAATACTTACACTTTGTAGAAAAAAATATTACAGTGGGTTATTGTCATGTGTAGTATATTATGTTTGAGATTATATATACAAAAATTAAAAATTACAAATTAAATTTCAAGTTTGGCTTCTCCTGGAGCATAAACTAGAAACATTTTAACTGTGGGAATTTTGTTTAGAATTTAAAAATGAACATGTGTAGCAAATTTTATCAAAATATAATAATAATAAAAAAAATTAGAGCTAATTTACAGAATTTAGTCATACGCAAAAAAACCCTAATAAAAATGAGACAAAAGTATAATAATATTAAATACAAAATTTGTTGTACTTACAGTGTCATGGTTATTTAAAACTGCATAAAAATTAGTCCAGTCCATACAACAATCTAATTTTAACATATTTACTTATTTACAATTTTTACTTGCCTGCTATACAATTAGGTTTTGCATCTGTGGCGCGCCAAACACAACGGATGACACCCTTCTTTGCATTTTACACAAACAGTCCTGGACCGCTTTCTGTCACGCCCTTGGGCAGTTCCTCTTTTGGAACATACAAAGCATGTTTTTTCTTTTTTTTCAGGCAGTTTTTCTAAACCAGATCCCATTAACTCATTATCGCCACCGCCGTTACCGGTACCTCTTGCATTCTCCTGGATCCAACTTTGTGCTACTGATTCAATTATTTCAACAATGAACTGGTAATGGCTGCAAGGTTTCAGATTTTTCTTCTTACATGTTTCCTTATAAAGGATGTAGGCATTTAAAATCATTAAAATTAAATTAAAAACAACTTTTTTCCAATATTTCATTTGCCTACGCTCGTTCAAGTAACAGTATAGCATCATATCGTATGAGTCAATACCGCCCATGAATTTATTATAATTAGCAATGATACTTGGCTTCATTTCGGTTATTTCTCGCCCTCTGCGTTTTTTGTTCACTGTCTCATCTTTAGCTATTCCATCAGTAGATATAAGAACTACAGGTTTCCTTTGAGATAACTTCTCCCTGTATGCAAGGCATATAGTTTCTTTACTTTTAAAATACTTTTTGTCACCCACTTGAAATTTACCTTTCACTTGAATAGGCAAGTTCTTACGGTCACGACGTACCGTGCCTGTAACATAGGTTTTTTCTTTATATAACCATTTAGCTAAATTGACAGTTGTAAAAAAATTATCAATGAAAACATGGTAGCCTTTCTTGAGGAAATTGCATGCTGTTAAAAGATGTTTGACAACTGTAAATCCAAGTCCATATAGCTTCTGCTCAGTTTTATCTTCGTTGCCTTTAGCCCCTTTGTAGCAAAATAATGTCATAGAATATTTTGTAATGGCATCACACAATATCCAGAATTTGATTCCCCACCTGTGATGATGCTTGTTAGGAAGGTATTGCATCAAGCTTGTGTGATTTTTTAGGCCTATCATACTTTCATCAATTGAAATTTGTTGATTAGGAACATAATATCGCTGAAACATAGTATTGCAATGATCTACAATCGGTTGGAATTTTGAACAAGGGTCATATCCAGGTTGACCAGGTTTTGGCAAGTTAGTATTATCAACCAAATGAAAGAAAGAAAGTATGCATTCAAACCTGTTTCTAGAAAACATCTCGCTAAACCATGTCATTCTTTGTGACCCAACTTTTGACCAATAACACTTCAAACTTGATTTAGGATTCAAACCCATGTTTAAAATTACAATTATAAAGGCTCGGATTTCAGAAACTGTAACAGGCAACCATGACCTAAATTTACTTCTAGGAGAGAAAGAATTAATCTTTTGTGTAATGACCTGTTCCGCATACCTGTTGGTTTCTTTTGCCATGATTTGTAGTAATTCTAAAGTAAAGAACAAGTTAAAAAAATCAAATGGAGAAGTTGTGTTATTTGGAATATGTTTTGGGCCAGAATCTTCTGAATATACAAAATTGTGATTGTTAGTATTTTGAGGGTCACTTTCATTGATATCTTTCCAAACAATGTTATCAGATTCATTTTCATCACTATCACTGCTACTACTAAGTACTTGCCCTGAAACAGGTAGGCCTTCATTAGTTCTACCTCGCTTGGCTGGAGTAGGCCTATGACCTAACCTAGGCCTAGGAGAAACTGGTCTGGGTGCATCACTGTCTGATGATGAATCATTGTTACTCAATACAATGGCGTTATTGAAACGATTCGAAGTTGAAGGTCCAAGGGGATTGTAATTAGGGTCATTGTCAGTATCGTCGTCATATAAATCTCCAGAAGAATCATTTACATAGTCTGAGTCAGTTTCATAAAGGCATCTATCCAATTCACTAGTTCGTAAATTATCGCGATCCATTATTACATATAATGAAAAGAAACTCAAATAATAACACTATTAACACTATAAAAACTAATTATATTACAAAACTAAACATTTCTAAATAACTAAAATGAACTAAAACAACACCAGTAAATAACGTTGACTCACAAAACAACTCTACTGACAGTTCTCAATTGTCGTCGACATGTACGATCAGCTGATTCATTCCTAAGAGTAACGATATTTTACGTCATTATTAATTCGGTAAAATATATATATATAAATGATTTACACACTTATATCAACTCATTTAGAACAGTTTTACATTCTTACAAAGTGTTTTTGATGACTACGAAAGTAATTACACGACAATAACTAAGCGCGTCCTGGCAGGCCGTCGGATCGGCCCATCGTTCTCAACAGCAAAAATGTCACGGAACGACACATCGGCCTGCTAGTCCTCGGCGGAAAAACATGATGGACCGTCAGATCGGCCCGTCGTCCTCAAAGGGTTAAATACTCTTGTCTAATATTGGTAATTATTTTATTCACAATGAACCAGAAAATGTTGATACATACTATATAATTCATATTTTAAATATTTTAATTGTTTGTGATGGTTAGAATTTGATTTTTTTTTAATTTTATCCCATTAAACTTAATGGCCTACAATATTTTCCTAATTCAGTGGATTCTTTTCTTTGGTGACACTTGCTATAAATGTCACAAATTATAAAGTATCCAAAACATGATTATTTTAGTATCATTATGTTCAGAATAAACCAAGGCACCCTAAAGCATAACTCTTATTACAAATAATTAGAAGGAATATCAACCAATGAAGTTGGTGCATGTAGTATCTTCGGAAAAGTTGAAAAGTTAATTTTTCAAACAAATTTTCTAAGTTTGGATACATATAAGTCAACCACCAATAACGTAGCACAATTTTCACTAATGTACAAAAGTTGCAGAATCTTAACAGGAATAAAAATATATATACACAATAGTAGATAAACCAAAGATAAAATTGAAAAATGTCAAAAAAAAGGAACTATATACACAAATTTTTGGGGGTCATGTCATGTCAAGTCAGTAATGTCACTGTTGTCACTTATATTTCCGTCATCTAATTGATTCTAAAACACCCCGAATAGTACTACTACGTGATAATTCACTCATTTTTGAATAAAATCAGTGCAAAACACGCAAACTTACACATTGTTTCGTCGATCAACAAAGAACACAAACAAACTGGATTGGAGAGATGACTTAGCAACATATGCATCAACTGTTCAGGTCTACAAACATCGTTTAACCCTTTGAGTACCAGGCATTTTGTACAGTAAGTGTGCAAGAAAGATTACCCAGGTCGAAATTGAGTATTGCAGCTGTTTGAAAGAAACAATATAAATCTGTAATCTTTGGCTAAATGTTAATTCTATTTGTTTATAACAGTATATTCTAATTAAAAATAATACTTATCGGCATCGTACTGTTATAATTTATATTTTTATAAGAAAAAGTCTTCTTACAAAGAAATTTATATGAATATTCAAATTTGATTTAAAATATAGTATCCGGTGAAAAATTCCTGACTCAGTTTAATGTTTCTATATCACAAATATAAATGCTAAGAGACCACAAAACATTAGCTGAAAATGAAAAAGTAACAAAACATAAGAGGGCACAAGTCAATGCAACAGCTGACAAAAGCATGACATCATCACAGCCATATGAGTAACAAAAAATGCATGCATTATTATTATTATTACTATTATGATAATGTAATATGGCTATTTATTAATAAAAATATTGGTTTTTCAGAATTACATTTACAACTAATTTAAAAAGATTATCCTTAACTATTATATTCTACATTTTTTGTACTTCTTCCTAGTTGCCACTGGTACCCTAAGGGTTAAAATAAAATTTTAATTGAATTTATAATTTAAAAAATAAAAAGAAGAGTGGAGGTATGCCTAGGAAACAGATTATTATAGATAAATTGTAAATTTCATGATAGCCAAAATACTCTAAATTTATTCTTGTTTCAAAAATGAACATATGTTATAAGATGTATACTAGGAGTTAAACTGTACTTCATAAACCCCAAATAGTACAAATTTGCAGGTATTGCTTACTGTGATAGCACTTTTTTTAATTCACTAACAATCTTGTATAGGCTACATACTACATAGTTCTAATACTACAATTTAAATAAAAACCTGATTTATAAAATTAATATATTTGTGAAATTGTTACCATGATGCCCTTAGGATGCCACTTGGGGTTTTTAGTAGAATTAAAAAAAAAATTTAACTGAACAAAATTAGGCGAGCACATGGCAGTTGCTACTATCCATATTACCAATAAATAACAATTGTAAACATCAGCTGATAATAATAAAATAATTTACACTTCCCCAAATAAACTATTTGAATAGGTTAATGTTTTTATAATATAAAAGAGCCCCCTCTTCATTCCTCACTTATGACCAGTTGTCACTGGTCACGGGCCAAGACTTGTTTAAACTATATCTGTCACCCTTGAACCAGAAACAGAATAGTCCATAGAACTAAGCAGGTTTTGCCCTTTACAATGTCACTGTTACCCGGCAATGTATGAAATCCAGGCAATGTATAGAATGCCTAGGGATTTTATACCACAAAAATAGTTTTTCTGTTTCTTGAGAAATAATTATTATTATTATAGACCAAAATTGTTTTCAAATTCATATTCAGTGCAAAATATCAGAATACAAAAAATTATTGAAATACCATTTAGGCTAAATTAACGCAAACATGTCAAAAATAGGCCTACTAAAAGTAGTGATATTGGTTTTTTTCAAAATGTCTGTAAAATATGTCATTTCCGCACAGTAAAAAGCATACTTAAGCCTATCTTTGAAACTATAACCAATTCTTGATCCATTTCAGGCAAAGTTTTCAAATTTTGTTTTGTGGAAAGAAACTGGATAATGGGTAACCGGAAATATTATAGATAATCAATATCAAAGGCCTGCCATATATGTATTCATTTTTCATAATTGATATTAGCCTTGTTTATGTGAAAGCAACATTTTTTTTAACACTTAGACCTATTGTTACTTAAGTATTCATTAGGTTACTAATTGAGATTTAAACTTTTATAAAGATTGGTAATATAAGACCTAACAAGAACCGGGATAAATAAGCAACAATATGTTTATATTGAAAAATGTTAATTAAAAAAGTATCAGGTGAGAGGTTTTACTGATATTTTGACCTACAACCAAGAGAAAAGTCTCCATGTACTGCAAACAAAACTTTATTTTACTAGGCTTCGTTCATTTAATTAAAGAAATGAGGCAACATTATACACATATATGAGATAATCTATACATATATTTTTACCTGATGGATTGGGCCTATATGTTATCATAAATAATAAAATTGGATAGTCCATTTTTTTATTGAAAACAGTTCATGGATTTAGCATACTTACATTCTAAATCGCTGAAAAACACTAATCCTACAAAACACTTGTTTGATACATCAACTAAATTATAAATGTTCAAAGTAGGCTATAAAAAATATTCAATAAACTTACTTTTCTTTAAAGTAGCTCACTAACAGTGTGTTTCTATTTGCAACTTTTTGTAGCCTACTAAGTTAACAGCTTATATTTCTGTTTGCAACTTTTTTTATAAGCAATAAATTGATACAGGGCTAAACAGTTAAATTGAATAATTCACTGTTTTGTGGTTGAAACATTTCAGAGCTAGCTAATACATTTTTTAATTCATCTAACAGAGTTAGATATACATACACTTGCTCATTTAGGGCCTAGACCAAATAAAAAATATTTTTTCTAATAGACTAGGCCTATAAATTAATTAACAAATTATTGATATCTTGTTGTATTCAAGTCCTACATACTACCTATAATTTTTACTGGTGTTGAAAATTGGGCTTATAAGACTAAAAACAAATCAACCAAGTAAGAAGAGAAAAATTTGGTGAAAGGACATTTTTTTGTAGAATTGCATCAACCAAGGTAATAATATGAACTCTAATTTTCATAATACCCTACAACAGAGCAAAATCAAAATGTTTTAAGAAATGAGAGCTAACAACTACAGTAATTATTCTAAAATAAATTATACATATGTATTCATTTGGTAAAAGGTGATCATTCTTCGAATAATATTGATGATACCAGACAAAATGGCCGCTGCTTAAAATGATTAAACCTAAAGTTTAAAGTCAATTTGAAGTTGTTGTAAAGAAACAATGAAACGATAATTTACTGAAGAACAATATAAACACTAACAAATTTAATTGTTTTTAAATATTTACCTCTAATAATCTAGTAGTTTAAATTGAAACAGTATTTGACGTAACTTCAGGCACACTGTAAACACTAGATCAAAAGTATCTTTTGACTAGACCAGCTAAGCCGGTGACAAGGGCGTAGGGATTAAATATTATTCCATTCAGAATAAATTTAAATACATTTATAAGTAAGGAAATTATATTCCACTAAATAATTATCAAACGTAAATAAAGACGGGTTAAAATTAATAAGTTTTAGGAAAACTGTTAATAATACAGATTATATTTAACAAAGAACTACTTTTCTCACAAACAGCTGTAACACAAACTAAAAACATTCCTTTAAAATAAATAGCACAAAAGCTTTATGATTTCGTCTACTCTTTTCATAAAGCTGCATATACTGAGCTATGATTTTGATTATATTATCATAGACCTTCTACTATTATAGAAGGTCTATGATATTATTAAGGCTATATGTTATTATAAAATTATTAATACGAGTAAAAATATTACGAGAAAACCTAATAGAGTCCCAAAATATATTGATAGCGTCATCTATCTGTGTTGGAGTCGAAAGATTTTGCTATGGACCGAAATTATCTTGAAACGCTTCTTTAAATGTGTACCAATCTACCACCCCTTTGATTAATTTGTCTTGAATGGACTCAAGTATAGGTGGATCGTTAAGAGATATTAGCACTGGTAGATGGTCAGAATCGAGATCAATAATAGGGGTCATGTGGTTGGATAAGGAAAATTTTGTAAATTACCAATGTCTAATGTATCTGGTCTAACATTAGGATTGTAGGAATAATGTGTTGGTTCACTAGGGGCTATCACCGTAAGATTTATTTATTTATTTATTTATTTATTTATTTATTTGACATCCAACGGTAACAACCAATTTCATACAATAATATAACAATAACAATGGCAGCTCACACCATGACACAAATTAATAATAATCCTATCTATTATATTCATGACTTGAACACAAATAACAATTAAATAACAAGAATAATACAAATTAATTAATAGAAAATGAAAACGGAAAACCATAGACAATAAACATACAACAAGATCATAATCATAATAACAATGCAAAAAATAGTAAATTCAAATCATTAGACAAGTAACAAAGCAATAACAAAATAATAAATTACTACAGACCAATAAGCGGCAACGTGCATGACAGTAAATAACCTAACAAAAACAAAACTGAACAGTAAATAAAACAAAAAACCTAACAGTAAATAAATTAACAATAATAACAACAACAAGATAACGAGTATCAAAATAACAATAAACACCATCACTGAGTGTTCTGAGCGGCAATCACAGTTGCACTAATCAAGTTCACCTTCCTCTTGAAAGAAGTTAGTGAAAGTTAGTTGAAAGATTAGTGTCTAACGTAGCTGCTAGCAGCCTTCTGCCATTAGGATTGGTTACCTTAAAGCTCCAAGCTTCATGTTTACAATTTAGATCTCCCAAAAGAATAGTAGGAGTATTATCATAAAAGAGATTGTCAATATATAATTTTGAAAATTCGTAACGTGTAGCATAATAGGCAGAATATAAAAATAATTTATCATGGTTTGTTTGTATTTTAATTTCAATTACTTCTAAATTTCCAATTTTTGGTAAATATAATGATGGTAATCTATGTGTCTTTTGATGAATACCACCTGATGCCCTTGGTTAATCTCTGTCAGCTCTGTATATGACGTAACCAGGAATGACGAATTTTTCGGTTGATATCAAAATATCTGTAACAACTCTCTGTAACAACAAAATATATGTAACAGAGATACTTTGATATACATTATTATATTAATATTACAGTATCTCTGTAACAACGGCAATGTCCACTTCATTTTGAGCAAGAAATAGAATAAATGAAGAGCGTTTTACCTTCAAACCATTTTCAATCCAATTTACTATGATTAAATGATTAACTACTTGTAAGTTAAAATCAATTCTAAAAATTGAAGATATTAACTCTGGAATGAATTATTTAATGTTGGGAATATAATGCTTAATTAGTGTTAATAAAGAATTAAATATTGGGTGGATAGAGTCATTTTCTGGTTGAACATGACTTGAGCCAGTCTTATTATGTACAAAACGGTTATAGGCTGTGCACCGTTGACAACGCTAGCATAGTTGACACGCGGCGAGCGTATACTATCACCCTTTCGGTTTCTTGTAGGCGGAGCTCCTTCATTTGTTTTCAACGGAGAGAAATTACTAAATTACTAAAAGTCGCATTAAATGTCTCATTTTGAGTATTTTCTGATGTGAGAATGTTGTTTTTTTTTTTTTTTATCGTGATTTTAATTTAGGAAATAGGGGTATCCCCGATAATTGGAGTGTGTGAATCACCACAGTTGACACATTGAACTGAATCTTCTTTCTTTTTGGAACACTCAGAATATATGTCGTTACCTGTGCACTTGACATATCGAGGTTGGAGTTTACAATAATTCTTAGTGTGTCTGAGCGTTGGCACAGAGTGCACTATGGGAGGACTTAGATTTACGTTTCAATTCAATTTGACTTTTAGAGTGAAAAAGAAATTTAAAACCAAATATGTGATTTTCGAAATCTGAATCTTTCAGTTCAATAGGGCAAAGAGGCATAGAATATTTGTCTTTGTTCAATAGCCACGACCCTTTTAACACTGGGTAGACTTTAGCTCATTGTATATCTCTTCGTCAGATAGAGAAAAAGGGATGTTCCTCATGATTACAGAGAGTTGCTTGTTATCAGAAGGACAAAAGTAATGGCAAATTTACACTATCAAAATGCGCTGTCAATGCACGGAAGTTGTCAGAGGTCGAAACATCAATCTTAATAGAGGTACATTTGTAATAATCATGTTGCAAGACGTTGTCAAGGTCTACAATCAATGCTTAGTATTTTTTTGAGTCATGTGGGAAGAAGGGTGGAATGTTTTGGTATTTAGGAGGCGCAGAAATGTCATTGTCGTCGCTAGAAGTAGATATAGGTTCAAATCTATTTTGGATAACAGTTTTGTAACTTTGACTGGGAGTCTGGATACAAGATAAGGACGATTTGGATTTTCTGTTCCTTACAGGTTCAAAGTCATTTATTGACAGGTTACCGGGATCACAGCATTATTTAACTCCATGGAACCAACTTTTACGTTATTAATTGGATCCTAACCTAACCTAACCTGTGAGCTTGATGCGGCATTACTGCAGTCAAGACAGGGTAAGAAGCTGCTGCTGGTAGTTGGTTATAGGCCACCTACAAACCAGCATGATATATTTTTTGAAACACTGTCAAATTGCATTGAAAGTAAATTGAGGAAGAACTGTACAACCATTGTGGTGGGGGATTTTAACATTGATTTGGCAAGGGACTCGTTTTTAAGACATAAATTTGTTACCATTATGGCCAGTTTTGGTTTACAGAACCTAGTCACCTCGTACACTAGAGAGAGTTTACAGTCTCCAACTCTAATAGACCATATATTCTCTGACGATATTTCAATAAAGACTGAAGTAGTAATGTCAGCGTAGTCAGATCACCATGCACAGACAGCTGACATCCCCCATCAACCAGTTACGAATCCTATACGATTGAAATCCAGATATGGTAGAATTTTCTCTAAAGAAAACAAGCAGCTTTTCAGAAATTTGCTTAATAAAGATGAGTGGAACGATATGTATAAACTAGCTGATTTCAACGATAAGTTTGATGCATTTTATGCCCAGTTAAAGCAACACTTTGAAGTATCGTTCCCAAAAAAGCTGCTAAAGATCAAAAATATGAAATCTCATAGAATTAAACTAAGCAAAGAAATATTTGAACTAAAAGAGAAGGTGACTGATCTGTATATAACAACGAAAGATTTCCCTTCTGATAATTTTATGAGGCAGTATTATCTCAGAACAAAAAACAAGTACAGGAAAGCAATACATCAGGCCAAGGCTGAGAATATAAAAAAAAAAAGAATTGAAAGGTCAGATCAGAAATCGAAAGCTATATGGGGTGTAATAAATGAAAATAAAGCACTGTCGGAAAAAACAAATACAATATCAGAGTTTGCATTGAAAAAGATGATGGTGAGCTAGTTTACAACCCTGGTGATATTGCCAACATACTCAGCAGTTTTTTCAATAATGTTGGAGAAAATAAGAAAACATCTCAGATATGTTCACCAGACAGAATACTCCAGAATGGCACATCAATAAGCAGAGAATCCCTTTTTTTATTACCAACGTCAGAGGAAGAAGTAAGCTGTGCAATAAAATCATTAAAAAGTAAGAAATCAGCTGGTAATGACGAAATACCTGACGTTTTGACAAAAGAAATGAACAGTATCTAGCTGGCCCTATAAGTTACTTGATAAACGAGTCTTTCGTAAGTGGTCTGTTTCCTGACGCACTGAAGCTCGCCATTGTAATACCTATCGTGAAGAAAGGCAACAAGTTTAAGTGTGATAACTACAGGCCAGTTTCCATTCTCCCCACCATGTCGAAAATCTTTGAAAAAATAACTCTAAACAGATTGAGCAGTTTTTTAGAGAAACACAGCATTATATGTGAAAACCAATTTGGCTTTGTGAAGACAAAATCAACGACCAATGCTATATTCTCTCTACTACATAATGTAGTTAGAGGATTGGATAGGAAAAACCACTGTGCCGGCCAATTTTTTGATCTGAGCAAGGCCTTCGATACAGTCAACCATACCTTGATGTTAAATAAAATGGTTCACATCGGAATACGAGACCATGCTCTAGAATGGTTTTCGTCTTATCTTCAGGGTCGGAGGCAGTTCGTGGAAATATCCGCAGTGAACAATGCGGGTTTTCAACTGCGTCACTCCTCTGCTGTGACCACAGTAACTAGTGGCGTCCCCAAGGAGGTCTATACTCGGCCCAATTCTGTTTTTAATTTTTATTAACAATCTTCCAATTACAGTAAAAACTGCCCAAGTTTGCCTTTTTGCTGATGGCACTTCCCTCTCACTGTCCGCTCCTTCTCGAGAACAATTAGAAATCAATGCTCTTCTGGAATCTAATAACCTCCTTCAATTGTTTGAGGATCATTCACTTAAAGTCAATTCATTAAAATCACATCTCATTAAATTACAGCTTAGTCAAAATTCGTCTGATTTTGACTTTGGGTTCAGTGTTTTCCTTGGAGACACAGAACTAGAATCATCGGAGACTGTGAGATTCCTGGGTCTAACTATAGACGATAAATTGAGTTTTTATCCACATATTATGAATGTATCAAATAAAATGAGCACTGAAATCTTCATATTGAGGAATCTGGCAGGGACGGTGGGCCCTGAGATCCTTCTCACTGCCTACTACGGATTGATGTATCCACATCTTGTGTATGCAGTTCGCGTGTGGGGTGGGGAGTCTCGGAGGACGCTATTCTTGTTTAGATTGCAAAAAGCAATAAGGGTGATATTTTCATTAAAAAGGCATGACTCTTGCCGTGAATACTTCCGAACGTTTAACATTCTTATCTTCCCTTCAATTTTACAATAGCACACGCACACGCACACGCACGCGCACGCACACGCACACGCACACGCACACGCACACGCACACGCGCACGCGCACACACACACACGCACACGCACACGCACACGCACTCGCGCGCACGCGCGCACACACACACACACACACACACACACACACACACACACACACACACACACACACACACACACACACACACACACACACACACACACACACACACTCCTGAGAATCGCGTTGCCATCAGAGGTCAAGTTGGTTGCATATGCCGATGATGTAGCTGTTATGATAGTGGCGAAACATCTGGAGGAGATAAACCTGGCCTTCGATATCACATTTAGTCGGATTAACCAATGGATGGAGATGATGAACTTGGAGCTAGCTAAGCACAAGACTGAAGCTGTGCTCATTACCAGCAGACAGGTGGTAGAAACAATCAAGTTCGAGGTCGGAGACCAAGAGATCACATCACAACCATTTATCCGATACTTAGGAGTGATTGAGCAGTATATTGTAGTATATTAGTATAATTGTACGCGTAGGGGTGGGTGGGTTAGTATCACTGTACGTGTAGGGTGGGTGGGTAGGTCAGTATCACTGTACGTGTAGGGTGGGGCGGGTGGGTTAGTAACACTGTACGCGTAGGGGTGGGTAGGTGGGTTAGTATCACTGTACGAGTAGGGTGGGTGGGTAGGTTAAGTTAGGTATCGGTTGATGCTCGACTTAATTTCAAACAGCAGGTCGACTATGTCAGTACCAAGGCGTCAGTAGTGAGAGCGAGCTTATCACGACTGATGCCTAACGTCGGAGGACCAAAGCAGAGCAGAAGGCTGCTGTTGTCATCGGTAGTCACATCGGTGCTCACATACGGAATATCCATTTGGGCTGATGCACTAGACACGCAAGAATCATGGAGAAAGGCGGGCCCAGTTTATCGACAGAGTGCTCTGAGAGTAGCCAGCGCTTTCCGCACAATATCTGAGGAAGCAATCTATGTCATTTCTGGAATTCTCCCACTTAAAATCCTAGCCGTAGAACGACGGGCTCTGTACTATCGAAAGAGGACGACCTCACTAAGTCCTGAGAAACTGAGATCTGAAGAGAGACAATATAGTATAGCACGATGGCAGCACCAATGGGATGCTGCAGAGAGAGGCAGGTGGACGTACCGTCTTATACCGAGCATAGTAGGCTGGCTGAACCGAAATCATGGAGAGGTCAATTACTATCTCACACAGATGTTGTTGGGACACGGCTGCTTCCGAGCTTATCTTCACCGCTTCAAGCATGATGATTCCCCGGAGTGTCCGTCCTGTCCAGGAGTCGCTGAAGATGTGGAGCATGCGTTTTTTGAGAGTCCTCGTTTCAAACAAGAACGTGAAAAGTTAGAAATTATCCTCAACAAGAGAATCAAACCAGAGACGATGGTAGAAGAAATGATATCAAGTGAAACTGCCTGGAATGCAACAAGTGCATTCGCTACGGAAGTACTTACAGAGTTGCGTTCCATAGAAAGAATAAGAGCAAAAGCTAGAACTTAGAAGGAAGGTAGAAACAACACCTTAGTCACCCGAAGGAATAGCGATAGCTAATTCCTCCCCCCGCGATGTAATGCCTAGACGGCGGTTTCCGTGGGGGATTAGAGGCCAGAAGACAGGAGTGGTTTTAGTGAGTATGGGCGCTAGTGTCAAGTTTAGTACGACACTGCGTCGAGTCTCACATATCCAGGCAAATAACTACTATAATCAATAATAACAACTATGGGCCTCTGCCTGGAATGCGTAAATGCATTTCCACTTCTGTAAAAAAAAAAAAAAAAAAAAAACACACACACACACACACACACCCATACCCATACCCACCCGCCCACCCATACACGTACAGTGGTATTGACCCATCCACCCAACCCATACACGTACAGTGGTATTGAACCACCCGCCCACCCATACACGTATATTGATATTGACCCACCCGCCCACCCATACATGTATAGTGGTATTGACCCACCCGCCCACTCAGACAAGTACAGTGGTACTTGTATGAGTACCCATACCCACCCGCCCACCCATACACGTACAGTGGTATTGACCCATCCACCCAACCCATACACGTACAGTGGTATTGAACCACCCGCTCACCCATACACGTATATTGATATTGACCCACCCACCCACCCATACACGTACAGTGGTATTGAACCACCCGCCCACCCATACTTGTGGGCGGGTGGGTCAATACCAATGTACGTGTATGGGTGGGTGGGTGGGTTAATACCACTGTACGTGTATGGGTGGGCCATTACCACTGTACGTGTATGGGTGGGCGGGTGGTCAATGTCACTGTATGTGTATGGGTGGGCGAGTGGGTCAATACCACTGTACGTGTGTGGGTGGGCGGGTGGGTCATTACCACTGTACATGTATGGGTGGGCAGGTGGGTCAATACCACTGAACGTGTATGGGTGGGCGGGTGGGTTAAAATCAAATATTTGTAAAATACAAGTGATTAGATAATAGATTACGGGACAGGACATTAATTCTATTTCTTATATTAGCATATACAACGATAGATTTTTTGCTGTTTGTTGTTTTTGGGTTTAAAACGAAAAACAAAATACTACGAAGTTCAAATCAAACAATGAGTGACTGGTAAATAACACTGTACGTTTATGGGTGGACGGGTGGGTCAAAACACTGTAAATGTAGGGGCAGGTGGGTGGGTCAATAACCCTGTACTTGTATGGTTGGCCGGGTGGGTCAATAACACTGTACGTGTATGCGTGGACGGGTGGTTCAATAACTCTGTACGTGTAGGGGCAGGTGGGTGGATCAATAACACTGTACGTGAATGGTTGGGCAGGTGGGTCAATAACACTTTACGTGTATGGGTAGGCGAGTGGGTCAATAACACTGTACCTGTATGCGTAGACGGGTGGTTCAATAACACTGTACGTGTAGGGGCAGGCGGATGGATTAATAAGAGTTAATATCACTGTACATGTATGGGTGGGTGGGTGGGTCAATACCACTGTACGTGTATGGGTGGGCGGGTGCTTTTTGGCAGCAGTTATCCTCGTCAAACAGTTACAGAAAACAGGTTGGTCAACAGCAGTCTACAGTAAGGGCTTTTCTATATTAGTTGCTGTCTGCAGCTCTCTTGCACTGTTGCGATGCGGCAAACTGAAACAGTCTAGAAGCAGTAGTTTATTGAAGTAAGCAGCTCAGCTACTAAACAGTTGAGTTTCTTGGCAGCAGCTATCCCCGCCCAACAGTTACAGAAAGCAGGTAGGTAAGTAAGCAGCTACTACACAGTTGAGTTTCTCGGCAGCAGCTTTACAGAAAGCAGGTATGCCTACACAAAGAGCAGTGAACAGTAAGCGCTTTTCAATATTAGTTGCTGTCTGCAGCTCTCTTGTACTGTTGCGATACACTGTCATTATGTATAATAGTCAGGGACTAGGTGACCTGATCCCATACCCCACAGACTCTATAAGGCTAAAATAAATTATTCTACTGAGTTGGTTATTTCTAAATTTCCCCACTGTTCTCAGAACAAAGAGACCTTTGACTAATTTGCTCTCAAGACTGCTAATATGTTACTCCCAGGAGAGTGTATCGTCCAATCTCTCTCCCAATAACTTGCTTGCTCTACAGCTTATGTTACAATCATGGGTATAAAAGAGAGTACAGTGTTTATTGAGAAACCCCAAGATCTTAAATTAAATAGTTTCTCGATAAGAGTTCATCACCAAGCCTGAAATTATAAAGCATGGGGTTTCCTCTTGTGGAAAGATAAAATACAGCTCTTTTTTAGACTCATTATCACCCATGTCATTACCACTGCTCTACTTCACCACTCGGTCAATACAGTTTTGAAACTAAACACAATCCTCCTCAGAAGAAACAGTGGAGCAGATTAGGCAATAGTTGGCATGTCATCGGCAAACAACAAGTGCGATTTAATAATATGGTCTACATCATTCAAAAATCTATTAACAAGTGGGCCCTAAATTGACTCTCTGATAATAACAAAAGTAACCAAAAAAGTGCAAATTTAGCAGTGGCAAACTTGACAGTAAGGTGACGATCTGATTAAAATGATGATCTGTAGTAGATCCATGTAATCCACAGGCAGACAGCTTCACAGTTAAAATGTTATGTTTTATGCGATCAAACGCAGCACGCCCATAGACCTTATATTCTAGATATAATAGAATGTCTATGGTATGCCCCTTGTTGAAAGTTCAGTTCAGTTGTCTGTGGCCAAAGCGATATTTTTCTGTTTTTAAAACCTAATTAAAATGGTGTTGTATTGTTTTTTTTTCTACTTGCTTCATTACAAGTTACATTACAAAGGCACAGACAGACGACGACGACAGACATAGTGAATGACAAATGTGAGTAAACAAACGTAGGCACTTTTCAAAAGGGATTTACGAGGGTCTGTCCAATATTCAAGAAATGAATAAACTACTACTAATATAAAATTTGAATGAATAAATACCCTTGGTTAAAGCTCAGGTATTTTATCTATGTATATTTTCTATACCTCTAAGAAAGAACGGATTTTTTAAGCTAAGAAATGAGGTTAAAGTGGTTAAGTGATATCGGAAAATAAAAAAATTGTATTTTAATTCATTAATAACTTATTGTATTTGCCTATTTAAAGTGTTAATGTTTCATTTGACTTTAATTGGCGCATAAATACGGATTTTTTATAAGATGATACAAATATAGTTTCCTGATAAAATTAGTCTCCTAAAATATTCACTTAATAAAAACTAAACTAGCTCAATATATCCATCAATATAAAATCAATAAAACAATCAATATAAAATGGCGTTGATTGTGTTAATATAAAATTACAGTTCCATAGTTTTTTTGTGACTAGGCCTTAGTTGTTGCCTGTAGTGAAGCATGCATATGAGTGTGATGCATATGAGTGTGATTTGCAATTCCCTGTTAAAGTGGTTTGTTATTACGTAGAATAGAAGCTTCATGGTTATTTTGTATAAAATTGTATTCCCAGTAGATAGAAGAAACAGCAAAAATGGTTTATTTTTATTTTTGATAAATATTAGATGTATTAATGTCAGTACAACGCTGGCTAGGGTAAAGTTGATATACTACGTAAACCCTGGATCAACTGTTATTTGGAGTGACTGCCTGTGCCTGGGCACAAAATAGAGATGGTTTTATCTCCCCTGAACTTTAAAACTGGTCAGTTTAATCGACCTTTTCTAGTAATTGAGAGAATTCCGTTCCCATCTTCATCCCATAACTAAAATAGAAAGTTACTCTTTAGGGTACATTTTTGCTATGAATCACATGGTTACAGAGCTTTTTTGCTTGTGAATAACACATGTATACAGCTTGTTTGTGTAATCAGCGGATTATGAAATTTTGTGCAATAGTGCAAGTGTTTGTTTGTTTTAAATGATGTTCCCGATTCCTGTTTTATGGTTTAGAATAGGCCTATGTCCTTTGTATCATCTCAAAATTACAGCCTGTCTGTCCGATGTACGTACTTGGACAATCGGCACACATAATTTTGTACATGCCTCATTTTTCCTTTAATCACTTTGATACTTGTTTATTCAATAAATTACGTTTGTTGTTCTAAATAAGTTCTTCTCCATTTTTGTGTAGTTCTTTTGTGAGACGTCTTAGATCATAAAGCTATTATCCACACAAACATGTTTTGTAACAGTTTTTTCATTTCCTTTACTTTGATATTTTTTAATAATTCTTTTTACTAAGTTACTGTTACAGCTATTGGATAGAGCTATTTGTTTTTTACTGTCATGATTTACTGGTTTTAAAGAAAACTTCTATACTCTGTGTACCATTGAATTGAATGCAGAAAATTTTTATGCATAAGGATGATAAGAATTTGCATGTTTTTTTATATATTAATATAATGAAATCTACTATCTGTTTTTGTTATTGTGAGTCTAAAAAGAGTATGCTCTTGACTATCCTGCTATGTGGCCAGAAAAAAATAAGTCTAGATAATAGAGGTTTTACTGGATTAGAAAAAAATGTTCTGGTATACCAAATGATTTTACTGTGTAGAAGAGACACCAATGACAGAAGAAATTGTTAAGAGGCGAGGTTTGCTGAAGAAACATGCTGCTGTGGATTACGAAGTATGGCAGTGGAAGACTAAATTGGAACAGTCTTCTGGGACAAGACGCGTAACAAAAACTGAAATTCAGGCTTATGCTGTGCAAGCATATAAGAATGTAGGAATTGACACCTTTAAGGTATATCATTTATGTTTTACTTATTAAGTAAAATACGCAGTTTTTTAACAGTTACATTTTTAGTATAGCCGTGTTGTTATTTGATTAACTTAAACTGATCATAATTTGGCTGACTGATGGCCTTATTATAGATGAGAAAGCAAACACTCGGGAGCAGTAAATTCTTGGGTGTCAGGGTTATATAATCTGATTCGACATAACAAAAGTCTAAAGAATGTGGTATGTAGGTGTTCAGTTATAATTATTTCCTTACTGTGAAAAGAGATTGATTCAAATCACAATAAATAAATAAAAAATTGCAAACATTTAATAACTGTTCAAAAATAATTACTGTTTTGGAAGCTAAAAGTTTGTATTGTTTCAACTGTGAGAAGTTTATCTGCCATACTATCATGCAACTTTGAATCCAGATATTAAAAATGTTCAAAAGGAAATTTTTACGGACTAGTAATATCAGTATTTTGCAAAAATGGTCACACAGTTGCCAAGGGCTTTGTTGAGGTATTCTTACATTATTTGTGCATTCTGCATGAAAAATATGTTTTTTTAAAATCAAATCCCAAACAGTTTTCTGGGTGTACCATTTTTGTACCATTCTTGGTGTCCTTCATCCATGCTGTGGGACTTGGATTAGTAATTTGGGTTTTTGAGATTGTAGCGTAGGAGGTGTCAGACTGAGAATTAATAAATTCAAGTATACATTGTTAAGGTGTCAGGGAAGGGCCTAAACTTTTAGTGTCAGTGAGAATAAAATAAATCTTTTAAAACCTGTGTATTGTCTGCAGCATTCTTATCTGTGCAAAAAAATACACATTTATCATGAAATGTTTGTTTTCACTTTTATTGCCAGAATGGCACAGTTAATTTTTTGTTTCACTTCCTCCCTCCCACAGTAAAATTATTAATATATGGCAATTGAAATTATGAAAAGACTAAATAGATGATACTTACAGGCAAGTGATGGGTGGTACAGGAGGTGGCGAGTGAGATGGGCAAAATCAGGAGTTGTTAAACTAAAGGTAAACTAATATCTATTTCTTTTATTGCCTTTTTGAACTAACTTTTGTTAGGTCTATCGTTTGAGTGTAATGTTAAAACCAGATATTAGATTTAACCTCTTGTTGACTATTGGAATATGATGCTTGACATTGCTGATAGAAAAATATAATTTACAATTGGGCGAGCTGGTGACCGAGTGGTCTAAGACGTCAAGACTTTGAGCCTGGGTTAGAGGTAGAGTATGTTTGAATCTGACCTTGACTGGAAGTATTCAGTAATATTTACTTTGTACTGTATTGGTTTGTGCTTAGTATGTCTGAATAAGTTCCATGTACAAATCAATAGTCTGTGGGGAATCGGCAGAGTAAGGATAAGAAGGAAATCGTCATCGTCTTTTCATAACAAAATAAAAGAAATCAAATTTTTTTATTAAATGAGTCCTAAATAGTTCAAGAAGTGGCACAGAAATATTCTTTGGGGTGTTCTTGAGGAGCCACCTGAAACTTGGCTACAAGAAGAGACGCATTACCGTATCTCAAGATACAGTGTGCAGATAAACTTCTGCAGCAAATCAAAATAAGTATCTCTGAATAATTAACTTGTCTGTCAGGCAACTGAAGACAAAACAGTTTCTTTGAATCTACTTTGTTTTGAGGTCTGAAACTTCAAAATAACTTATTTTGTAACTAAATCAATTTTTATTTTACCCAATTGTACTTTGAAGTGATATCAGGCAGTTGTTCAGACAAATTCAAATGCATCCAATGAATGTAATTGTCAACTGTTGTATAGGAGAGATAATTCTTCAAAGCTTGTATTGGCTTACTGTCTGACCACTAGTTTTTTTCTTAGTTTGCTCGCCTTTCTTAAAATTATGCACTGAACCAACTCGTTCAGAATGAGGGATTTAAGAACGCCAGGACAATGAGTGCACTAGAAAAGTGAGTTTAGGTAGGCAACTTTATTTGAGGAGCTAATTCTTTGGAGCAAGTCTTTACAAGAGATCATTGATTTATTATCACTAGTTTTTATTTAAGGATATTGATAAGTAATCAGTTTGAACTTGTCAGCAACATACCAAAATCTCATATAGAACCACTGTTATATTTTCATAGCCCATAAACCCCATTTTATAGTAGGGTTTATGGACTCTGACCACTATGGCTCAGTTCCGCCTAACTATGGAAGTAAGATTCTTCATAGAATAATTTTACCTACAAAATACAGGAATCAAGTTGTAACTGCCTTACAAAATTAAGTATTCTGTATACTATTGCTTAAAAGTTTTATCCTTGTGTATTTCATGCTCCTATAATTTTTGGACTAAGGCTCTTATACAGTTGCTATGTACATGTAATTTGCTATGGAATTCTTACATATGAGCCGCCGACACAACGTTGTTGGTATTTTAAGGCGAATATGAATGATTATATGAGTGTAGGATGAATCCATGCCAATGACATTGTAGAAATATGGCAGACACTTTTGTTTTACTAAAAAAATCTCATAGTGAAAATGTAAATAATGTTTTCAACGTATTATTTAGTTGTGAATCCCTCCCATACATTGTAATATGATTGTTTATAAAATATTCTTTGTGTATTTTTGTTTTTGTATTTCTTTGAATGCTTTTCAAAATCAATATGACTATGATTTCCACTTTCTTTTAGGTGTTGATTTGGTTTAGGTTTGAGTGGTTTATAACACAATGTTCTTTAAATGTTAAATTTATGTAGCCTATGGTTTATTTAGTGTTTTTATTGAAATATGTTGTAAAATCCAAAGCATCTAAATTAGAATTATAACTGTCTTAGGACCTTCCATTTTAGAAATAGGGTTGGATTACAGATTTTCAAAAAATAACATATTTTGGATCTAAAATATAAAACTATGCCTTTCTATAATAAGTATTATAAAAAGCAAGCACCTATAATGATTAATGTAGTTCATTATAGAAAGTCACTGAATATGCTAAACTTCCCAGCAGTAACGTCTTACGCACTATGAAGAAATACAGCAGCTCAAGAGTTAAAGAACATTTTTTTAGAAATCACCCAACTCATTTATAAATTGACTTTGATTCAGGTTAGTTTATTGTTGTCAATATTTAGTCATTATATAACAAATATTTCAAATTCTGTGATTTCAAATTTAAAGTTTACCTAGCTTTAAAGTTATCTTCAATTTAAAGTTTTCGGGGGAATTAACTGTGATTAATCTGTTAATAGGATGCCAAAGAGGAAGGAGATTGTGAAAAGGCGAAGGAGTCAAATTGTGGGACTGATAACAAAGTATCAATAAGTAAAGTAAAGCAGTATAATGACCTTAAATCGACCTTTAAAAGTTCGCAATATGACAACCTTGAAAAGAGATCACTTAACACTGGCAATGAAGCAAATGAATTTGAAAATAAAACTGACAATAAAATAAACAAATATGATTTCCCAAATAAATTAGGTCTTTTACATTTACAAAGTATCTGTGCAGAAAAAGATGGACAGTTTGTGAGAGGCAAAATCTCATTGTGTAATAGCGATTTTCCTGAAATTCTTTCCAGTGTTGAAGACTTACATTTAAAAAATAATGTTGGTTTTAAAGATATCAGGTTTTCAGAAAAAGATACCAATATCAATCTAAAATCAAATCTGTCCGAAAAATGTTTCTTAACTGATTCAAAATGTACCGATCTAGATTGCAAACAATATGTTTTTGAAAATCATAGTGTAAACAATTCTGGAGAGATAGAGAAACAAGAACTTAATATTATTAAACCTCTTGGTTCGATCGAAAATTCCACAACTAAAATTAGGAACAATAGCACAGAAGACATTGATTGTACTGCACAATTAAAATCCACAGATTCTTGTCAACAATCAGGACCAAATGAAATCATCATAGGTTCCCAGTCACTTCCCTCATCCAATGTAGATCTTGAGTTATTTTCTAGCACATCTATTATAGACCAAAGAGATTTGGATTTTGGAGACGATGAGTTGTTCTGTGATTCCTGCGAAGACTTTCATCCTCGAATGAAAGGTATTCATCCTAACTGCTGCAAACAGAAGAAAAGTGCATCTTTCTTAAGAAGTGTTTTTGAGACAAAAGATCCAAGTTCTGTTACAATCACTGAAATGGGTGATTCAAGTAAGGATAAGATGACTAAAAAAAGAAAAAAAGAATTAAATATTGAAGATCAAAAGTTGAAAAAACAACCAGTCTTGTTGGCTAAGGGTAAGAGATACTTGGTCCAGTTTAAGAGCAAAGTAGTAAACTATGCTTTGAACTATTCTGCAAAACAAGCTGCATCTACTTTTAAAGTTAACAGAGGCTCAGTATCAGCATGGCTGGATGAAATTAAAAGATCTACTGTTGGGTCATCAAATTCAAAACCAAGACTTGTTGAGGTAATTAATTTAAAATAGATAGATAGTTTGTGAGGTTTTGTAAGCAGAATAGCCTTTCAAGAGGTCAATCAAAAATACTTTTTTAAATATTTGTTGCATTTTGTTGCTGCATTACTTATACTAAATTGGTCTCAATTAAAGGGGCCAACAACAGTGTATATACATCTAGAGTATGTGTTTTGTAGGGTGGATGAGAGAACCCACCCAGATTCAAATGTACTAGTGTGGGTGGGAGAAAAAGTGTAGTACCATGTGTTCCTTGGCAAGTTGGTGAGAGCCACTTGTGTGGGATGGCCCGTCTAGTGTTGTGTGCAAGGGTGGGTGGGCTTACATGTCCAGAGCGGGATGTGTCAGAGTAGGTGGGAGATCATGTCGAGGGCCATGTGTGCCAGGTTGATTGGGATGGCCTGACTACTGTCAACACAGAAATTATGTGCACCCGAGTTTGAAGGTTGTTTTCTAAGGAACTGAGAGGCCATGAAAAGTCTAATCACACCATTGTTTTCCACGTTTCATTGTACGTTAGGACATATGCATTTTAAAATTATATTGAAAGTTTTAACAATTTGTATCCTAGTTGGAACAAAAAAATACAAGAATTTTAACTAGTATTCACTGTTTATAAAATTTACACCATTATTATTAATAAACCCCATCAATTTATTGCATTTATATTTTAATACTTGTTGATATTAATGTTTTCTATGAGTTTTATAAATTTTAGAGTTTTAACTTTTTGAGGAATGGTTCTTATAAATGTCCTGAAACATAGTTTTCTTGTTTATTTAAATCGATTTAAAATCACCACATTTACTTACATATATGAAAGTAACAGATGGTAACTAGCCTATACATCTCATAAGGATTCCAACAAGACTAAATAATTAATTTTACAACCTCTAGAACCCAAGAAAACGTTGTTTCAGGAAATTTTTTCTCGATAACTTAAAATTTAAAACATTTATATAAAACATTACTATCAACCAGGTATCAAAATATAAATGTGTATATCAAAGAGTTTTTAATACTAACGGTGTAAATTTGATTTACAGTGAAAATTAGTTAAACTTATGGTACTTTTTTTGTTCCAACTAGGATAAAAGTTACTAAGAATTCTAATAATATTTGAAAATACATATATTATAACATACAGTTAAATGAGGAAAACATTCGATTTTTCGTAGGCCTTTTAGTTCCATAGAAAACAACCTTCAAACTTAGGTGCACATTATTTCTGTGCTGACAGTAGTATCATGTGCAAGGCTGGGCTGGTCTGTCCAGAACCAGGTGTGTCAGAGCAGGTCAGAAGGCATTTTCAGAGCCATTTCTGTCAGAGTGAGTAGGAGGATCATTCAGTTCCCATGTATGGAAGGGTGGTGGGGGAGGCAGTGTAGCAAGACGTACGATAATTATTGTTTTTATACAATATGGTGGTCTTCAATTAATAAAAGAAGCAGGTGGTGAATGTTGGAAATCTGGACTTATTTTTTGACAAAAGATTCAAACACTAAGAAACAAGTTTTTTTTTTTATTTTAGATTTATAAAACTTCTGAATCTATTTTTCTTTCTTTTCTGCCCTTTAAATTTAGAAGCTAGCAATGAAACTATGCAATATATTTATATTTAGTAGATTCTTAGAAGAAATAGAATCAAAGTACAGTAGTTACAAGATCTTCCTAAAATACCAAATTCTACTTAACCTCTTGATAAGTACGGCTGTGCCTGTTGCAGTGCACAATGGCAGCTGGTGTGGTCACAAGCATGGCACAGCTGTATGTGACTGAGGTCACCAAACTGCATAATCAGTTTAACACTAGTACATTTGTTTTGTTACTGTTCACTCGGAATAAAATTACTAGTATATTATAAATCCAGATATATGCTCTGAACAACTTATTTTACAGAGTTATTGTAATTCTAGGAATTATTATCATCCGATGACAGTGAATTCTTGTCTTGGCTGGACAGTTCCAAGTTCAATCTTACAAATGAATTGATCAAGCATAAGACAGGGGAGTGGTTAAAGTCAACCAACAACAAGTGTGATTGGTTACGTTTGTACGCCTATAGGTAAGTCAACTAACAACAAGTGTGATTGGTTACGTTTGTACGCCTATAGGTAAGTTGAGTTATCTTAAAATAAAAACATTTTATGGATACATTTATGCTATGAACTTTATGTAGAGCTGAAATAATTTTTCTTAAAAGAAAAGAGCTAAATGCAAAATAAAAAAAAAATATTTTAAGGTCAATTTATTACTTTTAATAAAGTTTGTATATACAGTAGAGCCTCATCTAGTATAACATATTAAAACTTGGGGTGTTATACAGATTGAATGGTTTAGAAGATAACACCATCAAGAAGCACTACATTGCATATCCCGATGCCTTCAAACGCATGGTTGTTTTCCATGCACAAACACACACCAACATGGCGGCAGCTCGAGTGTTTGGTGTTGCTAGAAGACGAGTGGTTCAATGGCAAGAAATGTTCAGTAAGTGAGATTTCAGAAAGTAGACCCAGCAAGTGTCATAAAGTTTCTTTACTTAACAATGTATTTTGGAATTCTGAAGAACATAAATCAAACATAAAGTAAAGTGAATATTAGTATATATTTTCCTGCCCAGGTATTTATAGAGGGAATGAAGTAGCATGATAGAAGTTTTTTCTTCCTCTTAAAAAATTCTTATTCATAAGAACATTTAAATTGCCATAATGCAATAATGAAATTATTTCTTTTGTAAAATATAACATAATGTTTTGTAACAGTTTCGAAATGTGCAAAACATTAGATAAATTAGTTTTTTATGTGAGAAACGGAAAGGATTTAAAAATAAAAATTGGTTTAATATGTTTTTACCAAAATGGAAAAATTATATATATAAATTCAACTATTTAATTTTTCTGATACCACATTGTACTGAAGACTATTTTATAGAAAATTAAATTTCTTTAAAAAACTGACCTATGTAATTTTTTTATCAATTATAGTATAGCGTTATTTTTGTATTGTTGTATTTATAACAAAACAAGAATGTAATAAAACAACATGTCCCTAAAGACAGTGAAATATCCTATTCAGTTGACTCGCAGCAGTCCGACATTTAATGGTCTGACACGCTTGGTAGTCCAACACCATCTGAATCACCAATCTTGGCTGTACTGTGTACAGTGCAAACGTTTCATGTCTTGACAGGATTGACACATATCAAGTATTTCCGTTCGTTTCTTTCTTGTTGAATTCAGTAGAGGCAGATTGATGTCAGTGCAGTATAGATGACACAAGGCGTCTACACAAGACGACAAAATTGAGGAGACTGTGGAGATGAAATACACGATCGGCTGTGACGAAGCTATGTCGGCTGCCAACACTTTGATACGCTGGTGCTAGGAATGTGAACTTGACCGTTGCAACTTTTTAATGTTGAAAGACATTAAAGAAAAAGTCATCACTGGATGTTTGCATAAAAGAAGTAGAACTATGACAGATGTTTTCCGTGTTTAGATTGTAGTATGTAAGCTATGAACTGAAAAAACGTTCTGAATCATTACTTAATGCAATACCAATTCTGAATCACCTATCAATAACCATAACCAATCAAACCATAACCAATCATAACCATAACCAACCATAATCAATAATCATAACCAATGTACGTGTATGGGTGGGCGGGTGGGTTATTATCACTGTACGTGTATGGGCGGGCGGGTGGGTCATCACCACTGTTGTGTATGGGCGGGTGGGTGAGTCAATACTACCGTGCGTGTATGGATGGGTGAGTGAGTGGGTAAATACTAATATGAAAGAGAGTTGATGCCAACTTATGATGTCAAGTAAGTTATTCATTAAGACATTTTACTAACAATCATGTGTATGCAAGTTATATTATTATAGTCATTTATTAATTTGACTTTGCCATCAACGACCAGAAACGTTCAAAACAATGATACTTATTTTTCACTAAATACAATTAGCTATGAGGAATTGGATAAAATTATTATGACTTTTGATAATAAATTCTCCAGTGGTTGGGATGAAGTACCCATGCCAATAATTACGCATGCATGCCTGTCAATATCTTCTGAATCCATTACTTCATGTCATAAATTCTGCTTTAATTACAGGCATATATCCTGAAAAATTAAAAATTTCTAAAGTTAAGCCCTTTTTTAAAAATGGAGACCCTAAGGAAATAGCTAACTACAGGCCATTATCATTAATTTCTTCTTTTTCAAAAATTTACGAGAGAGTCATCTCTACAGTTCACTAGTTATCTAGAAAAAAACAATATACTAGATGACCAACAATTTGTTTTCAGGGCAGGGAAAATCAGTAGTCAGTGCAGGTATTGACTTCATAGAATCTGTCATTGATTCTATGGACTCCAAACTCTCAGTAGTGGGTGTATTTATGCATATGGCTAAGCCCTTGATAGTGTCTCTCATGACATTCTATTAAATAAATTGTCAATATTAGGAGTTAGAAACACAGGCTTGCGATTATTTGAATCATATTTAGTTGGTAGGAAGCAATATGTAGAAATACAATATTTAAATAAATACAATTGTATGACAGCAGCTAAATCCAAATTAAATTTAATTAACTATGGCGTACCACAGGGGACCATTTTAGGACCAGTCCTATTTTTAGCGTATTTAACAGGATTGCCTGCAGTAGTCGACACCCCTAATAAAATTAGCCTATACGCTGATGACTTAAACTTTAAATTTGTAGGTAAATCATCTCAAGAGATAGAAATAAACACATATATAAATCTTTCAATAGTTTCCCAATATTTGCAAAATTTTTATCCTAATCCATTAAAAACTAAATTTATGACTTTTTTACCATCTAATACAACCTCTAATAAAGGTCTTAATATTTTTATGAGTAAGGACAGACTGGAAGAAGTAAGCACAGTTAGGTTTTTAGGCTTAAATGTCGACAATCAGCTAAATTGGAATGATCATATTAGCCAAGTTTGTTTTAAAATTTCCTCAGGACTATATGCTCTGAGACAAATGGCCAAATTTAGCAGTCTAAAACTCTTAAACAGATTTATTTTGCATTAATTGAATCACATATATCCTTTGGATTGTGTTTGTATGGTGCAACTATAAACAATAACGAACAGAATACTTGTTTTACAAAAAAAAGCAATTAGAGTCATTCTTAAGTTACAACATCAAGATTCGGTCAAAGAACACTTTAAATCATTAGGCTTCTTAACCAACTATGCACTGTATATCTATCAGCTAATAATCCATATCAAAATCAGTTTTGAACAACTACCCAAATTAGGTTCCACCCACGAATATAATACTAGACACAGACATCAACCAATTTTTAATAGACATAGATTAGAATTATATTCCAAAAAACCAAGTTATTCAGGTATTAGATTTTTTAATCATTTACCTTTAGAAATTAAACAGATGGCCAACCTCACTACTTTTAAGAATAAGGTGAAAACATATTTAATAGACAAATCAATCTATAATTTTGACGAATTTTTTGATTAGTTAGCCTATTTTAGTTTAATATGTGATTCAGTTTATAGCTTTTGATTTGTTGGTTTAATCTCATGGTTAATTGTAGTTTTAGAGGGTTTCATAATATTGTTACACATATAAGAAAATATGTATATCCTTGATTTATTGACACCATTCATGTACACTTGTACTATCATGAATAAAGAGATTTTGACTATTGACTATTAATACAAAATTATTAAAGTGTAAATTAACTATTTTCAATCCTTGATATGTATGTAGTCCAATACATAGTGCCTACAAATCATCGTACCTTTGATTTTCTAAATTTATACAGTGATATTTAGGCAACATTTGGTAACCCGACTGCCCACTGGCTCCGTAACTGTCGGATTACCGAAATTCAACTGTACATTGACAAAGCTAACTTGCTTAGCAAACAGTATATCTCTCTACTCACCTGAAGAAAGTGCCAGTGGTACTGAAAATTTGTGTAATTTTGTGATTCTTTTGTGTATGTTACTATTACTCTGGTGTTAGTGAACTTGTCTTTTAAGGTAAGTTTGCTGATGTCCTATCTCTCCAATATTCTAATTCCGGCCTAATGCCCTTTAAACTAACCTAAAAAAAAATTGTTTAGCAAACAGAATTTGCTCTCTCAAGACGGCTGGTCAAAATGTCAAATTTCCTGAATCATTGCACTACATTTTTTAGCAGTGTGTCTGTGTTTTATATAAAAAATAATTAATTAAAATTGTATCATTGACTGCATTGTTGTCAAATGACAAATGGGCGATGCATATAGATAATCTAAATTGCTGTTTACTGCCAGGTAGGCAATACATGTAAATGTAATTGTTGTAAATCTCCAGATAGGCAGTATGAAATGATTGCCAGATCAAGAATTAAAAACTTTTAATATAAATATTTCTTACATTCTTACATATGAGACGCCGACACAATGTTGTTGGTATTTTAAGGCGAATATGAATGGTTATATGAGTGTAGTCTGGTTACTAACTGAGTTCAACTGTTCCTCAGAAAGGGCAATTTATTAATAGCCCAACAGCCAGGGCAACTAAGGGACTTACAGCTTTACGTGGAATCCGAAACACGTATTTGATTAACACAGTTGGAATTACTATATCTTTTGATTTTTATTTTCCTATCATGCTCCTTTAATTTAATCTAAACATAGTTTGCATACTTATATAAAGTTAAATATAACTTTATAGAAAAAAGTAATGAGATTGTAAAATCCAATTTTTGTATTTAAAAAGTATTCACTGAGCTTGTTAATTTGGTGTATTTCTTTAATTACATGGTTGCTATTTTACTATCACAGATGATACAAGAATCAAGCCGGAGAGAACGACTTCTAGTAATGTGACAGATGAAGTTGTAGATAAAGAGCTGTTTAACTGGTTTATCAGTCAGGATCCTGCACCTTCAAGCAAACAGGTTTGTTATATCTTTTCTTTACAATTTAATTTATGAAAATTTGTTTCATTTTATAATATCAATCTGTTTCTATAGTAAACTATTAAATCCGGCTACCTTGGAACCAGATTTTTGGATGCACTGCATAATGGCTGATTGAACAGAAAGCATTATGTAATTTTATAATTCCATTCTAAATGTATGTATCCATATGTAAAAATCAACTTCAAAATTTTAATTAATAAACTTAATAAAATTTCAATTCTTCAATCGTTATGTCGCTCCATTCACAAATATATTTTTAATATGTAAACACATTGTAGGCACAAGAAATTATTGTCTTTACTCTATTTTTAAAACATTTGCTGTGTGGTATGTGTGTAGCCTATGTATACACGGAGTCTCTAAAGTCACACAACCCCATTAATTTTTAATTTAAAAAATGTTTATGGACGTTATAGAATCTGACTCTAATGTGCAGGTAAGGATTAAAGGACTGGAACTATATCGTGCAGCCGGCTACCAGAGTATTCAGTGTGGAGCTCACTGGTACTACCGTTGGCGAGCCCGTCATAAGCTGCCGCCTGCGAGGGACCAGCTACGTAAGGAAGTACCGCTGCTCTCATGGGCACTCACTCAATTAGACAACAATCAGTGCGTTACACATGTAAAGTTAGCACAAGCCTACAGCACACTGACACATTCAACGGCAAGTACTGTCAGGTGAAACTGTTCTGTCATGTTTTGGAATTTTATCACCTGTAATAATTATGTCACGAAAACTTCATTATTCATTAGTAAGACGCAGATCGGGACAATTGAGTGTGACAAGTCTAGATGAACGAGTGTAGTCATTGTTACTAACTAAGGTCGACTGTTCCTTAGAAAGAGCTATTTATTAATAGCCAGGACAACTAAGGGACCTTTGTGTGGAATCCGAACCATGTAGTATTGGTCTGATTTTCAGCTGACAAGCTTGACACTCAGTTCTCTTCCCTACACAACACCTGAACCTTGAATACCATCCAACATGGACATCCCAGACTTCTTTAGTAATGTCCATGTCGATAGAATCATTGAGCCTTGTTGGTATTAGGGGAATGAACATATAACATATTGCCTCCAATCTTCTCAACTCTTTGTTCCCAAGTAACTGGATTACAGCACTGCGCCACCAGTGCCGACTTTGCCAGTGGGAGAGAATTGAGACCGAGGTTTATCAACATAGCCAAATAAATTGAACATATACCATATATTATACCACTTACAAATAGATTTCTCATGTAATCAGAATGTTTGAATCCAACTTCATAAGGTAAAGGTTCACAGTTCGCTCCCAATCAGAGTCGTAATACACTTTGAAAGGGACAAGCTGCTAACCACCTGTTGTACGTTTGTCATTGGGATATTAATTAATGACACTTTCTATGCAAAGTAGTAAGTGTTTATATAGCGCAGTATGATAAAACAGTACTTGTTTTGTGTTTTGTTTTGTTATTCTGTCTAAAGAGTAAATTATTATTTTACCAGGTGTTACTGACTAAGTATTGCTGCAGTTATAAGTACTAATAAAATATTGATGTAATTCAAAGTGCTGATTATTTTGCCCAGTAAAATAAAATATTAATAATTATAATACTGATACAATGGTCATCCTTAGTTTGCAATAATGACTACATTCGCTCATTTACACTCATTAGAAATCCGTATTGACGTACATCTTGACGATTGGCATCTTAAGATAAAATGAAAGTCAAGTTGCTGTTTCGAATTGCACTAAATTTACATAGCATTACTCTAGCTCTCCACATCTGGATCCCAAAGCAGATGATGGTTAGAGAACAAAATTTAGTATTGTATGAGAAATATTTCTGTAAGTATGTAAAATCGATGGTTAATTAAATTCATAATCTTACCATGAGGAATTACTTACAGACAATTTGCACATAAAATAAATTCAATTGTTCAAGTTGTGCAAAAAAAGGTTACAAACTATATCTTACAACTTTTAATGTTATAGAAACTATGTTTCATTTACATCTACATTTTAGCATAATTTTGTTTTGTTGTTGTTGTTTCTGGATATTATTAAAATACTATGTTATTGCTCAAAAATGTTGTTCTATCAACTAAAAAATGCATTTCAAAGAGATCTTGAAGTATTATGCCAGATAAATATAAGAAATTAATTTGTTTTCTAGTAATTTTATGTTATTGTACATTAGATATCAAGAGGTTGGACTTTCCGATTCTGCAGAAAATACCACAAACTGCTTCAGTCTGTACCAGAGCCAACTGCAATCTTACCCTTATCCTTAGAGAGACAAGTGGCAACATTCCGACAGACAATGCAGGACACGTTGCAGAAGGAAAAATACAGTGAAAGAGACATAATCGCCATGGATGAAGTACCACTACACTTCCTACCTAAAGGTGAGATCCCATGTTTTATATATATATATGCAAGTTAAAACAGATTCCATGAACTCTTTTAACCTAAATAAATAGACAAATATAATTTTGTAGATCATTGTTTTCAAAATAGTAATTTTCTGAGAATGTGGTAATTTGGCAATGTTTGAAAATATTTATGAAATAAAATGAAAAAAATCTTTATTTAACAAGGCAAAGTTAGGAACTCTCTTACACTAAACTAAACTTCATAGCTTATTTATTATTAATAGCTTATTATTACCTTGATAGCATATTTATTAAAATTACAGCAAAGATATTTTCTAAGACTACTACAAAACTCTGCCAGTAAATTAAATAGAATATTATTTCACACCTAGAATATTCACTATTCTTCCACCATCCTGAGCAGCTATTGCTGCTAGCAAGCTCCACCATCCTGAGCAGCTATTGCTGCTAGCAAGCTCCACCATTCTGAGCAGCTATTGCTGCTAGCAAGCTCCACCATCCTGAGCAGCTATTGCTGCTAGCAAGCTCCACCATTCTGAGCAGCTATTGCTGCTAGCAAGCTCCACCATCCTGAGCAGCTATTGCTGCTAGCAAGCTCCACCATCCTGAGCAGCTATTGCTGCTAGCAAGCTCCACCATTCTGAGCAGCTATTGCTATTATCAAGCTCCACCATCCCTCAAGATAATCTTCTTCAGCCAGCCCCTCTGATTATTTCTTACAATTGTATTAAATATTAAGTTACAATATTATACATAGCAAGATACCGACCAAATACGCTACCTAATTGGTCGGTAGCGTAGTTGGTTCAATCCCAGCTTCATGTGCTGAAGGTTCTCAGTTCGATCCCAATCAGAGTCAATACATTTTGAGAAGGATCAGCTGATAATCACCGGCTGTTCATTTGTCATTGGGCTATTAATTAATGACACTTTCTAAGGAATAGTTGGCCTTAGTTTGTAACAATGACTATATTCGCTCATCTACATTCATCACACTCATTCAAAATCCATATTCGCCCATATCTTGACGATCGGTGTCTTATGAATAAATAAAAAAAATTTAAAAAATCTCATTCTTTGCCTTCACCATTAAGATAATGTACTGTATTACACAGTAGAATTATTTTGCTGTAAAAAATGTTAACAGATATTTGGACATTATTAGTCCATTTTCCTATTTCAAGTCATCTTTTAACAGAATACATTGGAAGTAAGAAATACTTCTATTTTTCTTAAATTAATTATTGTTCCATTGAAATAATTGTTTTTTTTTCTATGCATTAATTAAAGTACTTTGAGGCCATTAATATATGTGTACTATCATATTCTTTAATACTACTATAGGAAGATCTAAATCGTCTCAAGGGTCTATACATTTCTTGTTCTTTGTGTCTCCTTAAAAATGTTTTATGACACTAAGTATGAAAATTAAAGGCCTTTTTTTAATTTTTTTATAAACAAAATTGGCAACTGTGTTTTCTCTATTTTGCTCCTGTGTATACTGGAATTTCCAACAATTTAAGTAGTTGTGTAGTGGGTGATATTCGATATTACTGTACTTGTATGGGAGGGTGGGTGAGTCAATACCAATTTATATGTATGTGTGGGGGCGGGTGGGTCAGTACCACTGTACTTGTATGAGAGGACAAGTGGGTCAATACCATTGTTAATGTTTTAAATAACTAAATCATTACGATCTGGTTTCATGTACGGTGGTCTTTGACCACCATGGTATTAACATACACAACTACCTGCCCACACACGCATGGTGGTATTGTTTCACCAACCAACCCACACACATACATACGGTAGTATTGGTCCACCCACACACGTATGTTGGTATTAGTTCATTCACCCACCCAAACATATACGGTGGAATTGATCCATCCTATGTACTTTTTTAGGTAGGTCAGTACTACTGTACTTGTATGTGAGGGTAGTTGGGTTAAAACCACTGTGTATGTATATGTGAGCGGGTGGGTCAATTCCACTGTACATGTATGTAGGCGGTGGGTTAATTTAATTGTATGTGTATATGCAAATTGGTTGGGTCATTATATTTATATTTGTATAGGAGGATGGGAAGGTCAATACATTTCAGTACGTGTAAAGATGGGTGGGTGGTTACCTACCACTATGTATGAGTGGGTCAATGCCATATAGATGTAAAGTTAAGAACCTCTTAACTGAACCACTGGAACTACCTTCCTGGAATTTTCATCAACTGAAGACCGTTGTGTCTAGCATGAGAAGGCAATCCAATTGAGTTATAATGGCTAGATATGTACTTGTGTATACCATTCAAAATGGTAGAGAAAATTATTAGTAAAGATAACTTATTAGCACAGTATATCTACTTAAAATGACCAATCCAAAGAACAGCTAGTTGAAGAGGGGAAAATATTAACTTCCTCACGCCCTCTAGTATTAATTCACTGCTTGAATTAATTTTTAATATGGGCGACATGTTTATTCCAATTAAATCTCTGAACCTTTTCGCGTAAGTTGACTACAGTCGATTAGTCATCTATAGCCCTGAGCGCGTAAATTGACTTTAGTCCACGGTAGCAGAAAAACTTCTCCATTGGCTGGGTAAGTTGACTATAAGAACGTTGAGTTTATTCTCCGTCATCCACTCTAATGAAACTGTATGTCAATAATTGCTTCAAGAAAATGAAGATAATTATATGACATCAACTCAGTTCACTGTAGTGTAATGGTGAGTAGGAAACGCTCACCTATTTACACCTGATGAGACGAAACAACGTCGAAACAGCACACATGGAGACTATCTGGTCCACATACCAACATCCTTTCGGTGTGGCCTATTGCATAGTAACCAACTGTTGTCAGTTGGCACCTTAGCAGTACCCAAGGGACGGTTTACTTTTGTTAACGCAGAGTAACCCATAGACTCGTGTCATTTGGAAAACTGCAATCATGTGTAATAATTGATGTCTTAGCGACCATTGGTTAGAGGTTCGCCCTCTCATGGTAGCGAGTAACATGGTCGTGAGTTAAAATTATTACACATGATTGCAGTTTTCCGAATGACACAAGTCTACGGGTTACTCTGCGTTAACAAGAGTAAACCGCCCCTTGGGTACTGCTAAGGTGCCAACTGACAACAGTTGGTTACTATGCATTAGGCCACACCGAAAGGATGTTGGTACGTGGACCAGATGGTCTCCGTGTGTGCTGTTTCGACGTTGTTTCGTCTCATCAGGTGTAAATAGGTGAGAGTTTCCTACCCACCATTACACTACAGCGAACTGAGTTGATGTCATATAATTATCTTCATTTTATTGAAGCAATTATTGACATACAGTTCCATTAGAGTGGATGACGGAGAATAAACTCAACGTTCTTAAACTTACTCCACTACTAAGATCTTCGGACTAACAACTAGTCCATCTCGATTCAAGTTGACTATAGTCGCAAGTGAGTAAAAACAGCGTTTTTTTGTTGTCTGGTTACTTCTGCAGCCATGTGGCAAATTTTTCAACTAACGCAAGTCATATGGCGTGTTTGTTGTAGGCTCCAGTCGTCTGCCGGTGCATATTTGTTTATGTTTTTTTCTTGTTTTCACTGTGTCTACTATTAATTGTTCTTATTTGTAATTGTGTTTTTTATTTATTATTTTGCTAAATGTAGTTTTAAGTTGTCTTTGAAGTTAGTTGAGTGTTATATTGGGGTGCATATTTCATCAACTTCTAGGCAAGTATGTAGGCTAACAGTTTGTTCACTATTTCATAACCTATTGTAACCGTCCTGCGCTTTATAAAAATGCTAGATATTGAGAAAATAAATGATAAAGAAATAAATGATGTCTGGATAAATATAATGATGATTCACATTTTGTTGGTAATGAGTGGGCGAGTCATTACCACTGTACATGTATGGGTGTGCGGGCGGGTCATCACCACTGTACGTGTATGGGTGGCTGGGCTAGTCATCACCACTGCATGTATATGGGTGGGCGGGCGGGTCATCACCACTGTACGTGTATGAGTGGGCGAGCGGGTCATCACCACTGTACGTGTATGGGTGGGCGGGTGGTCATCACCACTGTACGTACACAATATCATACATTACACCTGACAATCTGTACATTCCTTTTGCACATATGACTTGACATATCCACTTCCTACCACAATCCCAAACTGCAGAACTCATCCCGGCACCCAGCTATGAGTATGGGCTGTAACAGAGATAAGGTGTTGTGGAAATGGTAGGATAGCTTCTATGTTCAGTCTTCTTAACATGGCATACGCTCAATGATTGCCATCAATGTGGACAGTAATAGACAAATCTAGGGTGTCCATTGGGTGGGTCTGGATGGAATTGAGAGGATCAGGCTTGTCAACCTGCTAAAAATCAGTCCAATACTATGTGGTTCAGATTTCTCGTAAAACTTAAGGCTCTTAATTGCCCTGACTATTGAGTTATTAATGAATGGCTCTTTCTAAGGAACAGTCGACATCAGTGGCGTAGCGAGGATTTTGGCACCATGGAGCGACTCAACTGCTGGCGCCCCCCCCTCGAACACTATCATCAATCGGTAACCGACACCCACACCTCACTCTACCACGGTAAAAACGGTTGATCCCTCTGACCATATAAAATGTATGCTAATTACTGATAGATTACATTCTTCACAAAGTTTCATTCCTAGTAAGAAACCTAGTTTGAATTTATAACAAGAGAATTTAAATATAAATTGTATTGGATTCGGGATAAAAATAAAAACATGTTCCATATTTTAATAAACTTGTATTATATTTATATTATCTCTACTAACACAGCATAACAATAAGATGGTTAGACAGACTTGTTATTTTTAAGTTCAGTACATGTAAAACATGAACATAGTTACAAAAATAACTCACATCTTGCTGGCTTAGCTAATCTTCTTTCGTGACTTAACACTTGCAAACTCTGTTACTGCATCGACTAAGACTATGTTCTTGGCTCTGCTGCGTTCTATGGAGATGGTTGCTAAGGAACTCAGACGCTCTTGAGACATGGTGCTGCGAAGATAGTTCTTTATCAGTTTTAGTTTTGAAAATGATCTCTCTGCACTTGCGGTTGTAACAGGTAATGTCAAAAAAATTAAACAAGCATTCACAACATCTGGAAAGCTGGAACCAACTTGAGCACGCACTATCAAAGTATCAGCAAGTTCCCTTATACTTTTGAGTTTTTTTATGTGACTTGAAAAACAAGTTTTTAGCCTTACAAGCTGTAGACCTAGGTTAGGAGAGACATCATCTACGTAGTTAAGTACCAAGATTTTGCTTAATTCTAAGATTTCCTCGTCACTTGCATCAACTAAAAAAGAAGGCTTCAGACACTGGAAACTCGTGGTGATGTGAGTAACAGCCTCAAAACGCTCTGTCAGCTGTATTGTGATTATGTCGAGGCTACGGTTGAACACCTCAACCCGGAAACGTTTCTCCTTGTCTATAATGGGGTCATCAACTTGCACTTCATCAAACATTCTTTTCTTCTTTTTTGTTCTTGATTCAGTGAAACGTGGTACAACTTTCCATTTTAAGCAAAGTTTAGTTGCATCGTCTTTAACTATTTGCCACTCACTTCTAAGTTTGGTGATTTTTGTTTTAAGATTCAAGAGCATTTTTGTTGCGTGCTCCAAGTCTTCTTCGGTACTTTGAAGTTTTTTGGAAATTATGTCCATAGTTTCAAGCAGCACACTTTCCATTACAATCAAAATGACTGTCGGAAACTGCTCAAAATATTTTAAAAGTGATTTAGTTTAGCGTTGTTCTTCTTGGTCTTTACCTTCTAACGTTAGGAAAGTCAGTACTTTCATTATGTCAAAATAACCGCAACGAAGGGCGTCGACGGCTTGGTTTCTTGAGCTCCACCTTGTTGGACATACTTTCTTCAAGGTTTTTTCCAACATAGTCGATTTGGTCAACAATGACCATCGTGATATGGCTTTAAAAAATACATATAGACTTTGAACGTTGTCAAAAAAATTCCTGATTTCATAAATATTTACTGAGTCTTGAATTACCAGGTTATGTGCATGAGCACAACAGTGAATATACTTAGCTGCAGGATTTTTACTTTTTATTCTTGCTTGAAGGCCTGAATAAATACCACTCATATTAGCGGCTCCATCGTAGCCTTGCCCTCGAACTTTAGATATATCTAAGTATTCTTCTATAATATTTAATACAATATTTACCAAGTACTCTGATTTCTGACTTTCTACTTCCATAAAGCCACCGAACGCTTCTTCTTCTATAACTAGTTGTACTGGCCTTTCATCATCGTCAGTTTTTATCTTTACATAACGAAACACTGTGCTCAATTGATCTATTTTTGCTATATCTTGAGTTGTATCAAAGATAATAGTCACATAAGGGCTTTTCTTCATTTCTTCCTTTATTTCTTTTTTTATCTCGTTGGAAATTAGGTTGATCAGCTCATTTTTAATTTGAGGGCTAAGGTATTTAACGGTACGTTTGGGTAGCTTAATTAAATCTGCTAGGACCTGGTCATATCTTGCTAGCATATGTACTATCTCAAGGAAATTTCCTTTCGACTTAGTTGCATCATCAGTTAATCTATGTTCTCTCAGTGGTAAGTCATTTGTAGCTAATGTAAAAATGACATCTACAACTCGCCTTAAAACTTGTCTCCAGTAATCAGTGGCTTTTTTAATTTCTTCCAGACTCTCACTATCAACCGTTACGCCTAACTGCCAGCGGTAATATATTTCACATGCAATTGCATGACTTTGCGAATTTTCTTCATGATCTTTAATGTTTCGTCCTAAATGTGCCCAATCAGACGTACCTTTCGAAAACCCCACATCACTACATGTCATATTGAAAAGCCAGCATGGCTGGCAATAGCAAACATTGAGAATTTTTGAGTAGCATAACCAATTACGTTTTATGGTCAACTGGTTTTCTTTGTTCTTTTGAAAATACCACTTCTCGTCAAACCCTCTATTTTTATTTCTGCCATCTTTTTCTCTTGGGAACTGCCCTTTAGGTTGGTGAGGGCCTAATTTAATTATTAATCGTTTTTGTTCAGCTGTAAGATCACCTTTAAAATTACCCTTGTCAGAAGAACTTATAATAGCTTCATTAATCTGTTTTTCTGAACTTTCGCCCAACTCTTCTATTATGTTTTCAGGCTCTAGAACAATATCAGAATGGGTCAAAAGAATACCTGGGTCTGCGTGTTCAGGTACAGGTGTTTGCTTCAACTCCTCAACGCTTGTAGGTTCTTGTGAGCTGCAACTGGGTCCTTGAAAAACTGCAGGTTCCCTCGAAAAGTATGAAGATAACTTCTTTACTTTCTTAAGTTCTTGATTTTCTGCGTCCTCCTTCTCTTTTTTTCGTTTCCGATACTCTGCACCACTTAGTTTTTTGGACATTATTTACTAAAGATTGTCACGGTATCAATACTTCTGATTGGTATCAATACTTTTGTAGGTGTACGGGCGGGTGGGTGGGTCAATACCAATGTACGTGTACGGGTGGGTCAATACCACTGTAGGTGAACGGGGTGGGTGGGTCAATACCAATGTACGTGTACGGGCGGGTGGGTGGGTCAATACCACTGTAGGTGTACGGGCGGGCGGGTGGGTCAGTACCACAGAGCCTGTATGTGCGGGCGGGTGGGTCAGTACCACAGAGCCTGTATGGGTGGGTAGGTGGGCGGTTGGGTCAGTAGCACTTTAGTATATTTTTATTTTATTCATTTAATAAAGTGTGAAGTGTCAATTTATTAATCACAATATCACATTTGTATTATTTTTTATTCAATTATACAAATAATAAAATTCACAATTCACGATATACTTATTTTGATATTTTGATAATTCTTAACACATACACTAACCTACAATATGAAGATCAATATATTAATAGTTAACATAAACGTATTTAAAAATCAGTACTTTGCAAATCAAATAGAAACAAAAGTAAGACAATGACTCGGTGGGTATGTACAGACACTTCACTGTCTCAGCTCAGGTCACTAAACTAGACTGAAATGACTGAAAGAGTGAAGAGTGATGAAAACAATGCGCGGTGCGCGTCGAGGGTGGTGGGGAGTGGGAGGGGTGCTTCCCACGCGCCACTCTGTGTAGTCTTGTTCTAAAATTAGCGTTTCTGGCTTCTGGAACTTCCCGCCTCTCACGGCGCCCACCCTGCCGCCCGCCCTGGAGCCGCCGCTCCACTCGCTCCTCTGTTGCTACGCCACTGGTCGACATTAGTTAGTTACATTGACTTCACTTGTTCATCAACACTCGTTCGCCCCTCTGATTCACCAGTATCTCTACAGTCCGCGTCTTAGTAATGAATAATGAATAAAAATTACAATAAACTGTTATTTACCTCATGATTTTAGGATGAAACACACCTGAAAAATATGTTTGATGTTGAAGCAGATAGCAGCAAGAAGCCTTTGTTAGTGCGAAGACCTGGGTTTGAGAACTGTCAAGCAACACTCATCGTGTCCAGCCTAGCCGATGGCACACTTCTACCTACTATGTTTGTATTCAAGGTAATTTCAACTAATTTTTGTAAAATTTGTATTTAAAAATCGTTAAGGTTTGAGGCATATTTTAAAAAAGCATGTCTCCTATATGTTTGAAAAATCAAGTAACTTTGTTTGTCGTTGACCTATAATACATGAATTAGGCTTCATCAAACAGTATGACTAAAAATGGAGTGTTCTATAACTAATTAAAACCTGTCTGTATTCTAAAAATTTGTCAATCAAATAAAAGGAGTAATTGATTAGCTACAAAATCATTTCACCCTAAAAAATAGTAAGTTGAGCATTTGTCTTAGAGACTCAGGCAGATTATTATAACATTTCACACAATTGTTTTTAAAAGACCTGTCAACGCATGCCTGTGATATGGGATGTCCAGAATACCATTCCCTCTTGTGTTGTGTGTCTGAAATTCCTGCCTGGCTTGTAATTTATGAAGGTTAGTTTTGTTGTATACATTGTAAATACGAGGTACGTCCAGAAAGAAAGTTCCGTTTCCATTTATATCCGCTGCAGCGCTGCGATCGCAGTTCCGCGCATGCGCGGCAGACGCTCAGTATCAAGGAGAAGAAACGTGCGCCATTTTGAGATCGCTGTCAGTCTCGTACGCTTTGTTGTGCTTGTTTAAAATGTCGGTGTTGATCGAAAATCCCGCCGCTTGTGAAATCAGATCTGTGATTCGTTTTCTGAATGCTAAGAAAGTGAAACCGATTGACATTTATCGGCAAATTTGCGAGGTTTACGGACAAAATGCGATGAGTGATTCAATGGTGAGAAGATGGGTCCGACAGTTTAATGAAGGACGTAATGAAGTGCATGATGAAGAACGAAGTGGGCGTCCATCTTTGATTACAGAAGAACTGGTTCACACGATTGATGAGAAGTTTGACCATCCTCCGTACAGCCCTGACCTCGCTCCTAGCGACTTTCATCTGTTCTTACATCTGAAGTCTTTCCTTGGCGGTCAACACTTCCACGATGACGAAGAGCTGAAAGAAAATGTTTCCAAATGGTTGAAGACACAGGCGGCAACCTTCTATGAAGAAGGCATAGAAAAACTTGTGCCACGCTATGGCAAATGCCTGCAAAATTTCGGCAGTTATGTAGAAAAGTAGTTTAAGAGTTGTAGATTTTAGTGCAATAAATATTTTTTCTGTATCTGTAGACAAATTATTTTTATTACCAAACGGAACTTACTTTCTGGACGTACCTCGTATAAAGGTTAACAACTGTGCAAATTTTAAATTTAATGAAGAGTGGTTTGCAGTGGTCCAAAAGACTTTGTATCGATTTTTTTTAGCAAAAGAATGGTATGGGTATGGTATGGTATGGGTATAGTAGAATGGGTATTAGTTGAGTGACCCCAAAATATATAGACAAGACAATACATTGGATTGAAAAGGCCAAAAGTAGGTTAATCCAAGACATTCAGAACCAACAAGTGGTTTTAGTTTCCACAAAAGATAAATAAATTTTGATAATTCTTTGCTGAAGTTTTTAATATGTTCTTTCCAAGGTTGTTAAGGTGTGATTGTCAGATATTTGGGAATATTTTTTATCACTGTGATGATTGCAGATAAACAAGTGTAGTCTCTATTACTAATTAAAGTTTACTGACATTTAGAAATTAACATTTGATTAATAGCCTCATAGCCAAGCCATAGCTAAGCGACTTTATTGTGAAATCCAAACCATACAGTTTTGGTTTGATTGTTGGCTAACTGATAAGCTCCATACTTAGTTCTCTTTCCTGATAATATCCAAATCCTGGTCATAGTAAATCTCTGCCAATAAAATCCATGCTTATGAAAAACATTGAGTGAACATGTAATTTATAGATGGATATGGTAATTTAAATCCTGCAATTTACAGTATTTAAACAAATACTCTTGTGTGTTTATTTAAGTGTATGTCTACATAGCCGATAGTTCTATTGATTTGCCAGTTCCATATCAGACTAAATAGAAACATTATATTAACTAGTGTACATTATTTTCTTAAACACAATAAAGGGACAGAGAACATAACGTGCCTTTATTTGTAGCACCATCGTGTGTACTGCTATAAGCCTACTCTTATGTCATGCATAAAGTGGTGCAAACATACCTAATTTTACCACTGAAGAAATAAACTACCTTTCATTTAATTTGATAGGATGGATTCCTAATAGTCGCAATCCGAATAGTTACGAGGCCACTGTAGTGTTTTGAAATGGAGAATGCTTTACTTCCTTATATTTAGGTCAGTAATTAACACATTGCGTTATTGTAAATTATGATTGAATTACAAATATGAGTGATAGAAGCAGTCAAATTATATTTTGTTATTTTATACTTAGTTCATTTGATATTATATTGTTCCCCTCTATGTTTATTGATGGTTAATGATGTATTTGAACTAGCTGAAAGCATTATATTACTGAATATGATAAAAACGTCTCCATACAAGTCTAGCATACACTAAATCTTCAAGTTCTGATTACGTCAAATGAAACTCGAGTTTTTTTTAATGTTTCGGTCACTTTCTGGGTGACCATTTTCAGGGTTAGCTAATTACTTTTTGTAGAAGGGCAGTGGCAACGTGCAGGGTTCCTTTGTAGGAAGCATGGATCAAGGCTGACTACCTTGGCTGATATGTTATATATTGATAAAGGTGAGCAAATGATCGAACGTCATGTTTATTCTCATACTATGAATATGAAAAATTACTATTATGCTTTTTTCTTTCTATCATGCTCCCATCATCATGTTTATATCTCTGCAAATCAGCATTGGTTTTTCTTCCCAGGGAGCAACACCTTCAGTAAAAAGTGAGCCATGCGTAGTTCCAGTTGCAAATGACTTGGGTTTGGTCTCAGACGATGTAATGATTCAGTGGCTTACAAGCATCTGCTCCAACCAATTGTAAGTTAGTTACTTTACAATCATCTGTTGACATTTCTGTTCTTAACTTTTACATATATCATTTCTTATCTATATCATTCTTAACTTTTAACTCCTCTATTTTTCTCTATCCCTCCAGGTTTCCTCTCTGCTTTTCTTTTTTGCATTCCTCTTTCTCCAGGACTATCCTCTTCACGTGCCCCATCTCCTGCTTCTTTCCATTGTCTCTTTTAGTGGTATCACTTTCAACCTTTCTCTGGTTATTTTGTTCCTTATTGTATCTCTTCTGCTAATCTTCTCCATCCCGCTTAAAAATCTCATTTCTGCTGCCTGTGATCTGTTTAAATCACCTTTAAAATCCACGTTCACTTTTCCGTTCTATATAATATAATAATATAAGTTTGGTTTATAATACATCTTGTACATCGATATCTTTGTTTTCTTTTCAATATTCCAACTGTATCGTATTTTCTTTACTGAATAAAAAACTATTCACTCTATCATTTTCTATGTTTTCTCTTATTGTGCTCTTGTTTGTTATTTTACTCCCCAGATAACAAAAATCTCTGTTCTCTGCTCTGGTCTACCTTCATTAACTTACATTTTTTTATTCTTATCTCCAACCCATTCTTCTTTGTTACTGTGCCCAACTATTCAAATCTTGTTCTAAATTTTCATCTTTATATTCCCATATCATCTTTCATCTGCATATACAACTATCTTCAGATCTTCTGCTCATTTGTTTCCTTGCATCTCAGAGATAATGTTATCCATTGTGACATTAAAGATGCAGTGCATATTTCTGGTATTCTTATCTTGCTCTTACACATGTTATAGGGATTCTTTACTTTCTACTATTACCTTACATACCCCTCTTTTACTTACACTTAAATTCTTACAGATGTTTTCTCTCAGTACATTATCGGATGCTTTCCGTATCCATGAACTGTATGCTATCATACTCCCACCTCTTTCTTCACAAAAGTAGCATCCACCATTGATATTCCTTCTCTAAATCCAAATTGTCACTCTCTTCCAGCTACCTCCAATAAGGGTTTAAATTTTTTTTGTAGCAACTGTTCATATATTCTCATGGTATGTTATAAAAGTTATTCCTCTAAAAATATACTATTTCTCGTAATCTTTCTTATATAGTAGTACTATTATTCCCATTTTCCAGTCTTCTAGTATTACCCTTTATAGCCATTGCATTCCTATCGCCTTATCATCTCTGCCATCAGCTCATTCACTCTTGGTGACTTCCCACCTTTCAACTCCCTTACCACCATTTTTCAGATCCCACGTAGTAAAATCCTCTTTATACTCAATCTCTTCTGTAATCTCTCCTCTTCTTTACTATCCATACATTCTTAGTTTTTTCCACGTTTTCAGAATCTCCTTCTCCTATTTGACTTCTCCAGTAATGTCCACCATCTTAGTTAACATTTTTCTTGGTTTTGTGTTTTCCTCAACACCCCTGTTTCCTCAAATAAGGTTTGATTTTTTGAGTAGCAAATTTTCATAGATTTTCATGGTATGATATAAAAGAGTTATTCCTTTATAATTTTCTTTAACATTGACAACTCTTAATTTAATTCTGTGGTTTATTAATCCTGGTTGTGGGTGTTTAAGGCATGTAATTACTTTTGCCATTAAATTTATAGTGTTTACCTGAATTTCATGTCCAAACATGCCAATCAGGTACATACCTTAAACACCTAGATCTGGAATATTTCAATCATCTATAAAATATACTTTATAAAAACGAATGTATGTGTGTCTGTCCTTTTTGCATTACCCATCAGATCTCCGTGAAACTTTGACAAGTTGTACAATTCACTCCCGGGAAGGTTAACTGGTGTGCTTTTATTCTCATCTGACTCGAGGGCTCTGCCCCACTGGCCTATAACATTTCAATGTTATTCTTATCGAGTTATTTGACTTATTTAATTAATCATCAGCTGTTAACTCTTATCCTGTGGTTAGCGATTTAAATGCAATGTGTATAGATTCTATACTGTGACTAGAGCTTTTTGAGAATGTCACTATAAACTAGTTTGGGTAGGGCTGCTGACAGCAGCTAGCACCTCTCTGCTGTCTATAAAGTTATTTTGTTTTGCATATTTTTTATATTTATATTACTTATATATTTTTATTTATAGATAACTTTCAACGATTGTTCATCTATATTTTGTAAATACAAGGCGTGTTTTTAAAGTAAGTACCGTTTTGGAATCCCACCGCTGTAGCGCTGCAGTCGGCGTTCAGTGCATGCGTGCTGGGTACTACTCTCTGTTGGCAAGCCGCAGCCACCGTTACAGATCTATTCAACTGTTAAGGTCGCCTATGACTGTTTAAAATTCTTTTTGCGATTAAAAATGTCGCCAACTGTAAAGTACATGTTATGATAAGTTTTCGTAACGCTACAGGTATGGAAGCGGCTGATATTCATCGAGAGATCTGTGAAGTTTATTGAGAAAACAGAATGAGTGATGGATTTTTTGGAAATGGGTGAGAGCTTTTAAGGTAGCTGTACGAATGTGCATGATGAGGAACGAAGTGGGAAACCTTAACTCATTACTGATGACTTGGTGCAAAACGTTGATAAAAAAATTCAGAGAAAACAGAAGCTTTACAATTGCATTGTTAAGTAGTGTGTCTTCAAGTGTTAAATAGTGCGATTTCTGAAATTGTAATAGAACGTTTGAAGTACTGAGAGTTATGCTTACTTACACTAAGTTCCCAAAATGCTGACGGAAAATCACAAAACAAATGATTGATGAGAATCACAAAAACAAACTTTTAACCAGATATCTCACATTCATAGATCACTAGAATCATGATGGTTACGATTTTTAAAACCAAATTGTCACTGTGATAGACTCATGATGAATGTCAGCTGCTTTCACGCCCTAAGCATTACGAAAACTTATTATAACATGTGCTTTACAGTTGGCGGCATTTTTAATCGCAGGATGAATTTTAAACAGTCATAAGCGACCTTAAATACATTCGAATGGGTTTGTAACGGTGGCTTTGGCTTGCCAACAGACAGTAGTACTCAGCACGCATGCGCTGAACACCGACCGCAGTGCTACAGCGATGGGATTCCAAAACGGTACTTACTTTAAAAACACGCCTCTTATATATCTATATTTCAATATTATATTCAGTTATATTTAGAACTGTATTGTAATTTTTGACAAGAAAATTTAACAGTAAGAAATGAAATTGTGTTTTGTATATAAGTAATGATAATTTTGTAAAAAAATAAAAGTAAAAATGGTTAATGTATTTTTTAATTCCTTATTATAATCCTATACAGTATAATCAAAATTAAATAAAAATACAGTATATCCTATACAGTATATCAAACGTTGATAATTATTTAATAAGTTTTAATTTTTTTAATCAGCAATAACCAGTAATTAAGCTTAGCGCTTTAAGGGTTAACAAAAACAAATTAAATTAAAACTTTTGAAACACACACAAGTGGGATATCAGGTTAAAGATATTTCTCTCTTTATTCTTAATATAATATCAGATTTTAGAAAAGAGTATGTTTGTGGGCTCCACTGTCCCAAAAACCAAAATTAATTGTGATACAGTCCAAGTGTCCCGACGTGGCCATAAGGCGAGTTCCACAATAGGGCCTATAGCAAAGTGTCCTGGCGAGGCCACATGCCGAGTTTCCCTCATGAGCGTAGCGAGTGTCGAAGTTGGCACGCGAAGCTACCATAAATAAACTAAAACATTGCTGTTTATATGTTAGTCCTATAGCAAAGAACGGGTAAACAGCTACTTTACTTATAAATGATTATAATCATTTAAAGTTAATTTGAAAGTCATAGCTGTAAAAATCCATCAGTTAATTTTGAGTACATAATCTTTTTGTTCAGACAAGGGCGTAATGGTCTATTGATAACAGACTGTTTTGACATCCACATGTCTAAGGAGGTGCAACAGACGATGGCAAATCACCAAATACATCACGCTGTGATTCCAGGAGGATGTAGCTTCAAGCTTTTACCTATTACCAGGATCTGCCAACTATTTAAGGTATATTTGAGTAATAAGTAATTGTTTACATGTAATATTAGTGCACATTTCACCAATTCAATTGGTGAAGTAGCAGTAGCAGGTGAGCTATATTGAAGTCTCTGGCATCATTAAACTTGTTATAGAGGTCCTCAGATCTGTACTTATTATTGACTTATAATTATAGTGAATGTTGTATTAAAAACAGTACAATAGATTTCCATCATCACTGAGTTGGCAACTCTGAATAGAGAATTCTCCAGTTTTAAGAATTAACTCCTTCAAATGTTAATAAAGATATCTGTGATTTAAAAATGTTGTCATTTTCAAATTTACAGTAGAACCTCGCTTAACTGACGTATACAGGCCGTGATGACGTTGTATAAGTGAAAATGTCGTATAATAGGGAATTGCAAGAAAAACACAAATTTTTGTATAACTAAGTACTTTAGTGCATTTTACTAAGAATTAACACTTTAGTATTGTTTAAACAATCATTACTTTGGGCCATAGAACACAAAATAAAACTGATAACAATAAGAAATACAACGTAATAAAATTTCATTTCAGTATAATGTGTAAGTTGCAAAATACAGAGTTATTTAACAATACCTAAAATGAGAGGTAAATGAACAAAATGTACCAAATATAAAATTAAATAATTATAAATTTACTTATACACTAGTCTAAAAAGACACTTCTTATAAGCAGTGAACGCTCAGCTCACACGGTACAGCCTATGCTAAAACTTAACGTAAGATATTAAAGTAAATGTGTGGTCCGAACATTAAGCAACAAAATTACTTTATCTGTTCATTCAAAAATACAGGATCTGACCAGTTACTTATTGCTGTATTGCGTTGTTACGTAATACAGTAAATGTTCTACATAATCAAATTCTGTAACAAATAAACCGATTTCCGTTATATAAAAGTCAGTTCCGGTTCCAACTATCTTAGAAAATCAGACGTTTTTTACAGTGTCGATTTCGGGATGGGTATGTCGGTTGCAACAGAATGTTGAATAACAGCATCGGATAATGAGGTTCTACTGTATATAAAAATGACTTTACACAAGTCAAAAGGTAATCTTGTTTTTCCTATGGATAAGTTTTGTTTTTATAAGAAGTTGAAGAATTCTTATCTTTATGTAGATAAGTAAACAAGATTGAAAGTAACTAAATTTACATTCTATTTTCACTCCTATCACTTAATTAAATTAAAATTCATAACATTTTCAAAATATCATTAAATTGTTCATTTTACTGTATTTGTTTTTAATATTGATAATCTATTAGAATTTTCCAACCGTGATTGTTGTCTATTATGAGGCAAATAAATTTTTTCACTAGTCTTGTTTCATAAAAAAATTAAACTATTTTATTTCAATTTTAACGAACTTTTGTGAATTATTATTGTATTATTATTGTATATTTTTACTGAGAATCAATTTTATTTTATAATGTATTGACAAAGTATATATAAATCTTGCATTTATCTAATGACGAATAAACTCTACTCTGTTGTCACATAGAAAATGCTGGAGGATATGTGCAAAGTGTCTTTGGCTAATCAGACAGCTGCTCTGTCATCTCCATCTCCAGATCAGATCTATATCTGGTCTGTACGAGTTCATAAACACCTGACAAAATATCAGAAGGTTAGTACACATAATATATACCTTGTAATTGAACAAGATTTTGCTGTTGTAATCTATAATGCTCAACCACCTTATAATCAAATGAAAATAAAGGTTCCCTAAGGGTCTGTGATAGGGCCAATTATTTATGAGTAACTTTCTTCATATGTATGAAAATTACTGCTCTCTGTTCATGTACAATAAAATTCTATATTATACAGTAAACCTCGTTTTAACCAGACCCAAATTATTCTGATTCCGGTTTATCAACCGATCGATATGGATGGTGAATATTTGTTTTCTAAAGTTGTTGCATCGCCCTATAAATAATAAACATTGTTCTCTCATGGCAGCACCGGTGATACTCATTACAGCCGCGTTGCTTGCGTAGTTTCATAGACATGCACATCATAGACATAGGCACGGTTCCTAGTACACAACAAACTTTACGTACTGTATTGTATTTGAATTTGTTCTTGGGCGATCTACACGGAGCACTTGCATTGCTAGCTGTCGTGTTGCACACTTTTTATTGTTTCTATTACTTGCCACTGGGTTGCGTACGTAATAGATCACATTTAAGGTTATAGTACGGTTATGAATATGCAGAATACTGAGTAGTGCTGAATAAATACTTTCTAGTATAACAAACTTATTAAACACTATTTTATATGGTATAAAGCTGGTTTATTCATATGACCTTCCTATTCAGATGTTTATCATTGTCCAGACCATCTTAATCACAAGAATAGCCAACAAAATCTGGGCTATTGTATGGATTGGATCCTGTAGCCATTTGTTTGTTGTTCATTTACATCTGACTTTGGTCAAGTTTAGCAATGATGACATTTTTATCTGGCGTTCTTCCAGTTCCCAGAATATTCTCACGCAAATGAAACAAGGCTGAAAATAGGTGTCTTTTATTGATATTTACCCAATTTGTATCGTGTATTTTTGTATCCAGATCAGGATACCGCCACATTACAGTAGTCCGAATAAAACAAGGTTTACTGTATCAACATTGAAATACTGTCATGCCAATGTTGTACTTATGCCAGAATTTAATTAAAAAAGAAAAATGGTGACTGTATAGGAGGGCAGGTGAGTCAATATAAATGTACTTATATGGGTGGATGTATACCACTGTACGTGTACTAATTGAACAATTAGTCTGGGCACGTGACAGTAGCTACTCTTCATATCACTAATAAATATTAGCTGATAATAATAATATACATATAACACTTCTTTGAGACAACTGTTTGAGTAGGCTTATGTTTTTAAAGAGCCCCTTCTTCACTCCTTACCTACGTCTAGCTGTCACTGGCTGTGGGCCCAGATTAATTATTTAGGCTGTATGGGCGGGTGGTTCAAGATATGTATGCTAAAATCCTCACTGAACTGTGAAGGTTTGACAATTTTACTCAAGCTTTTTCTCAGGTTAGATTATAAAAACGACTTTTTTGTGATTTTCCCATATGAAATTGGGGCAAATTTGGGGTAAAAAAGGCCGCCATCTTGTTTACAAGTGAAAGAAGTAAACATTTACTCTGGAGGTTTCAGACCGAGAGCTTCAATTCAAGTATACATTTTAGGGGGTAGGACGTCGGAAGTGCCTCAACATTTAGTGTCAGTCAGTCAATGAGTGAGTCACTACATCAAGCTTTATAGTATACTAGGGGATACCCCTACACGCTAACATACCAACTCTGTCACTCGCTATGCTCTTAAGGAATCCTCCCCTACCCATCCATACACATTGAGTAGTGATGACTCACCCACCCTCTTATTCACGTACAGTGGTGATGGCCCTTTCCCACCCACCCATACATGTACAGTGGTGAAGACCCAACCATACAGATACAATGACGATGACCCACTCCTACTCACCCATATGCGTACAGTGGTGATGACTCTCTCCCACACACTCATACACGTACAGTGTGATTACTTTTTACCACCCATACACATGCAGTGGGGATGACTCTCACCCACCCACCCACCTATACACGTACAATGACGAAGACCCACTCCCACTCACCAACATACATAGAGTGGTTATGACTCTGACCCACTCACCCATACACACATGAGTATTGGTGAAGAACCACTGCACGTATATGGATCAATATCACCTTACATGAGTTGGTGAGCGGTTGGGCCAACACCACTGTAAATGTGTGGATGAGTGAGTAGGTCTACAGCACTGTAGTGTGTGGGTAGGTGAGTGGGTAAATACCACTTTACATGTGTGGGTGGGTCAATATCACTGTACATGTGTTGGTGAGTGGGTGGGTCAACACCACTGTAAATGTGTCAATGAGTGGGTGGTCTACAACACTGTGCGTGTGTGAGTAGGTGGGTTGGTCAACACAACTGTTCTTGTAGGGGTGGGCGGTTGGGTCAACGCAACTGTACGTGTAAGGCTTACTAACAGTAGTTCTCTTGGTCATTTGAATTACGAAAATTTACCTTATAGCTAGTAATATTTAGAAATAACCTTATTACATTATTATATTTAGATATAATAGAACCACTCTAAAATGTATGTAGAGACTAAGCAATTAACTTATAAAGACTACGTCAGTTTTTCTGACTAGTATATTTCCATTTAGTTGAACGCCTATCTGGCAGAGGAATAGTAATTCACTTACACGATTGTTTGTAGTTGAACGCCTTACTAGCAGGGGAACAGTAATTCACGTACACGATCATTTGTAGTTGAACGCCTGACTGGCAGGGGAACAATAATTCACTTACACGGTCATTTGTAGTTGAACGCCTGACTGGCAGAGGAACAGCAATTCACTTACATGATCGTTTGTAGTTGAACGCCTTACTAGCAGGGGAACAGTAATTTACTTACACAATCGTGTGTAGAAGAACGCCTGACTAGCAATTCCCCAACAGTAATTCACTTACACGATTGTTTGTAGTTGAACACCTGACTGTCAGGGGTCTATACTCACTACATGTATGGGAGAATATATGGGTCTATTCCTCTGCACCTTCTCTTAAAATTACAGGAAATTGTTTTATGCTGTTATATACATACAGAGGGTTAGTAAACAGTTTGGAGACAGCTTGATATTTTTATTATTAATTGTGCTGAATAATTAACTCTACAAATTAAATTTGGAGCTAAAACCAATGTTGTACCTTTCTTACTGACTCTCTACCTCTCATAAGGGACAGCCCACAAGGAGTTGGTAGATAATTTTAAATGTAAGCATAGGTTGATTAAAAAAGTTTTTGTTTTAATCAACCTAATTAAAAAAAGTTTTCTCTACTAAAAACCTAGAAAAGTTAAAGCATATTCTTTCTCAAGAAAACTGGGATTGTGTGCACAATGCTCTTAGTGTGGATGAAGGGTATAACTGCCTACAAAATATAATAACAATAGCAATGAATGCAACATGCCCCTTAAAACACATTAAGAAACTAGGCCCTAAACAAAGTGTTGTATTCGACAAGAGAGCATCAGAACTTAAAAACCAATATCTTGAGACATTAAACTAATTTCATCTCTCTAGAAATACAGAAGACAAAAATAATATGATTGAAAAGAAGAAAGTGTATGATCTGTATTTAAGAAAAATTAGGCAAAAGGCGATCAGCGACCAAATTAATTAATCTGATAATAAAATGAAAACACTGGGGCATTATTCATATGGAAAGACAAGAGAGCCAATCAGAAATGCAGCCATTGCAAATAGTAGTAGAAGACAAAAAACTGACTGACCCTATAATGATAGCTGATCATTTCAACACTTTTTTCACAGAAATTGCTGAACTAACACTTAATAAATCTAAAGTTGCAAATTCAGCAAACAACAATCAACTTCTGACTCATACACAAATTTTACCAGGAAACTGCTTAGAACTAACACTAACCAACAACAAAGAAGTAAAGTCTGTAATAGCGACAATAAAACCCAAGCTATCATGTGGAATTGATGAAATACCTTCGAAACTAATAAAAGTATGCTCAGAAGAATTAACTCCACCTCTTTTAACTTCCTTAATTTTAAGTCCTTCAGAAGTGGAGTGTTTCCGTCTCAACTAAAAACATCAAAAGTTTATCCACTACATAAAAAAAAGGCTCGAAAAGTGATTGTATAAACTATCGTCCTATCTCACTAACGCCAAGTATTTCTAAAGTTATAGAAAAAACGATGTTAGATAGGCTAATCAAGCATCTAAATGACCATGATCTTCTTACTCAACACCAGCATGGCTTTATAAAAAACAAATCTACAGTCACAGCCTTAACCAGTATCATAAGTTTCACAGCTGACAATCTTGACGACGAACAATTTATGACTACCCTCATGATCGATTATAGCAAAGCGTTTGACTGTATTGGACATGGATTGATACTGGAAAAATTGGAAAGCCTAGGAGTGGTAGGTGCTGCAAAAACATGGTTCAAAAGCTATCTTGAAGACCGGAAACAGTTTGTAGACATACAGTAGACAGAAAAGGAAAGAACAACCACTTACATATCAAAACAACTTCCGCTGTCACGAGGGGTTCCTCAAGGTTCTGTGTTAGGACTGATTCTTTTTATTTTGCTGAGAAATGACTATCCAACTTACATAAAAATTAATAATGCTAATATCGTGATATTCGCTGACGATACAACTATTCTCCTCAAAAGCAAACTTGCTGTTAGCCTACATGATCTTACCAAGGTAGCTCTTGATAAAACAATCTCCTATTGCCAAGCATCTGACCTTGCAGTAAACCCTGACAAGACAATCCAAATAAATTTTAGTAAAAAAAAAGCAGGTAAAGAAACATGATCAAATAATGCAAAGTGACACAGTTAAACTTCTAGGTGTTACTATACATTCCAAACTCTCGTGGACAGCACACATATATGCACTCATTAAGAAAATTAATTAACACAGCAATTTATGTAATTAGAAGAGTGAAATGGATAGCCAACCTAGAGGCAGCCAAAACAGCTTACAGCTCCCTGTTGGAAAGCCATATGCGGTATGGAATTGTGGTCTGGGGAGGAACATCAACTGGGAATATGACAAGAGTTCTTACTCAGCAAAAGAAGGCAGTTCGTATACTTGCAAACCTTAAGCCACGTGTTTCCTGTAGAGAATCTTTTAAAGATTTGGGCATCCTGACTGTTGTAGGACTGTATATTTAATCTATGATACTACATACACTCACCCTGAAGTTCAAACAGGACAGGATTTTCACTCATACAACACTCGTCATGCATCTAACTATGCCACAGAACAGCACTTTTTGAGAAGAAGGCATCTTACATTGGACAAAAGCTGTACAACCACCTGCCACAGTCTCTAAGGAGGCTAAAGGGGAACAAAATGAAGAAAGAGCTACATAGATGGCTGCAGAAAAGGCCAATCTACACCCCAGAAGAATTTTATGACTATTGTACTTCTATACTGTAACTTTTTATGTTTATTTACTATGACGCCATTTCCATTCTTAATGTTTGTGAAAAAAATGCCCTTCAAAAGGATCATTCATTAAAAAATTACTGTTATTCAAAGATTCTTTAAATAACCCATTACATTCATCTGAATATGGAAGTTACTATAGTTAGTTTAATTTCATAACTTTTAAAATAATTATTGTGCTGGGTTTGTAACACTTATTAAGAATGTTACAACGTTATCCTGAAATTGTTACAGCAAGGAAATAACCAATGCCTTATTCATACAGGGATCTTTTAGGATCAAGGTACCCATATTTCACAACAATTAAAAAAACTGAAATAAAATTAATTACAGTAACTTCCATATTTTTCAGCTAAATTTTATGGCTTATTTTAAAAAATCGTTTCATGATCGTCATTTTTTGTGAATAATCTTTTTGAAGTGCAGTTTGTTGTTGATTGACCAGCACTTTAAAAATATTAAGCCGTCTCTATACTTTTTACTAACTTTTGTACTGAACTAAAAATATGTGTAGTCCTGTCACAGCTGTTTTTGTTTAGTGGACTTGCACTGCCAGTTTTTTTATATATATATAATTTTAGATTCATCCAAAAATGTAACATATTTTTTTCCAGGAAAATATTCAATCTGATTTCAAGGAGATGCTGTTTCATCCATGTTCAACTTCCTGTTAGTTAGAAAATGTTATCTGATGCATTGTTTGACTTAATAAAGACTGAAGCTAGAAACTTAAATCATGTTTATTTTTCCCTGCATTTGTTTAAGGATATTATTTCCCCTCAAATTTTTATTTATTTATGAAATACAGTTATCACATGCTTTATGTATTGTACCAATGAAAATATAACTCTAACAAAATCATGGACCCATTTTCAGTTATGCTTATTGTCTTCAATTGATGTATTTACATTACTGCCAGGAATCGTTGTATAATATCAATATTGTCAGCTAATAGAAATGCTTCTAAATTAATTTATATAATTATATGCATGAAGACACTGTTGTTAGAGGCACACTTTTTTAACCGATCTGTACAATATTGTCAGTATTACACTGCACTTATCATCGTATTTAAGCTTATGGACACATCAATGTTTCAAAAAAACCTTTCTAATGGATTTTATATTCGCTGTTATATTAGTGAAAAAGCAAAATTATACTATTAGAAAGAAGATATGATGTTGCTATTTAATGCATGAAATTAAATTAACATCTAATAATAAATTATTGCCAACACGAAATATGAAAAATTTTGCAATTGAGTATTGGCGATGAGTTTGGTTCTGAAAGTATTACGTTTTCAAAATTCACTGATAAAAGCTAATGTTATCATAAAAATTCCAATTCATTTTATTTATAAATTAAATTGATTAGTAATTTATTTTATTTCATTAGTAAAATTGAATGATTCCTTTTAATTATTAAAATTTTGTTTAAAATTACAATGCTTAAAACATGATAAATATTTCAGACATATATCGTTGTAATTGTTTTTAAAGACAGTGTGGCCATGCGTAGAGAAAAACTAGCAAGAGAGAGTAGAATCACTTTAGAATACAAGAACTGTCCTGCGTCTCTTTACCTTTGGGCCACAACATACAGCTAGTAGTAGGCTATGACGTTACTGGCCTGATCCATGCATTCCCCAACAAGCCACAGAACTACTAATTACAGCTGTGCTATCATTTACATATCTCTGCTGTTTTATTAAAGTAAAAACCAATGATTCATAATGAAACTAAGGCAGTTTACACGTGTGTTCATGACAAACATGATGTATGAAATTGTAATATGCAGTGAACTAGACAAAAACCCCCTTACAATTAATGATATGAAAAGTAAGCATTCAAGAATAATTTTTGTTATTTGGTCAAGAAAATACTTTAATGGGGAATGTTACAGATATTGAGTTAAAATTAAGTATTTTAAATTAAACATTTTTAATGAAATGAATTCATTCACAATCCTTGTACAAAGTGGTTTCATATGATTTAATCGTTTTTTAATAGAAATAATTTTGCGACAAATAACTAAAGAAACTTCTTACTGTAGAAAAGCCAGATTATACCAATGTAAGCACATTATTTTATAGAACAGTTAGCTAAAGTCACTAAATAAAATAATCCATTTGGTTTATTTACTTTCAGTTCTAATTTACTACTGGTCAGTTGTGTCATTTCATGTGTTTTTATAGAGATTAATACAGTACAAACTCGATTTTCCAGCCTAATGTGGCGAAGGTCAAGCCGGATAAAACATAAGCCATAAATAACTTGGTTTTATTGAACAAACACGTTTAGTAACTAATAACAGACAGCACGCGTAAGCAGGGCGCCTACAATTGCAAACGCTCTCTACAGCAATTGTAATGAAAAGAACGATGTTTATCACGATCACCAACTTTGATACCGCTTTACAATACAATACGAAAGATATTTTGTGTGTTCCACTTCCCCCACTCGTGTGCAACACTGAACAAAAGTAAACAACATTGCCAGCTAGGATCTTCAGGAGCATTATTAAATTATTACGCAGTAACAAGCGTCCGCTTGTCGGTCCGATTAAGTTTAATTTTATCTTGTAAATAATGTTTATCGTTATCACTTGCTGAACCGAATGATATGGACTGCCAGATAATCGAGGTTGTACAGTACATACACATTATAAATGAAGAATAAGAATAAGAATAAGAATAAGAATTTATTTCCGCAAAATGAGTACAATACATAAACAATTCATAGACTTGGAAATTGCACTGCCACGTTGCAAGTAATGTGGCAGTGTTACAAAAAATTAAACGAATAAAATAAAACAAAAATTAATGAGTCCAGTTTCTAATTTAATTGTCTTCTGCTCCGTGCTTTGCCGTCTGCTTATAGCAAATTACATTTATTAATATTATTCAAAAATAGCATACCCAAACATACTAAACAGGATAATAAGGTTAATGTAACGTTATACAATACAAACAGTTTCGAAAATAATAATGACAATAATATAGTAATAATGACAATAATACAGTAATAATAATAATGAATATAATAAGAATATAAAGTACGAAATAAGTAATGATAACAAGTTATTCCTCTTTTAGGAAAAAAATACAACTTGACATGTTTCGAATTTAAATAAGAAAATTATTTAAAAAATCAACTTCTCTGTACAATAATAACCACGATTTTAATTTAAAGGAGAAAGATATGAGTTTTGGACATTCTTTCAAGTACCAAGGCAATTGATTGAAGTATTTCGGACCGACATATTGATAAGAAAATCTATATAATGACTTGTTTACTTTGGGCAATCTAAAAGTTCTACTATTGGTACTTCTAGTGCTATAAACCAAATTATTAGTTCCTGTGTTTCCACTTCTTATATAAAAAAGCTTCAAAACCTTGTAAACAAATAAATGTTGTATTGGAAGTATTTTTAATTCAGTATATAAGGGAAAAGAACTCTCTCGTTTGTTTTTATGCAAAATTATTCTCAGGAAATGATTTTGAATTACTCTTAATTTCTGTATGTTATACTTGTAGGTTCCACCCCAACAATGAATTGCATACTGTAATTTTGAATTTACTAAAGCGTAGTATAATGTTCTCAGTAGGTTAGTATCACAAAAGTTTCTTAAAAAATAAAATTTTCTTACGGCTGATTTTAATTTTCTACTCATATCCGCAATATGCATCTCCCATGACAAATTTTCATCGAGAACTACACCAAGATACTTGAAGGAATTTTGCTTTTCTATTAACTGACATTGGCAGTTAATTTGATCAAGACAGTCTAAATTGTGAAATTTTATTGGATAAGGCAATTCGAAAATTTTGAAATTGAAATTTACATACTTTGTTTTTGCCACATTGACAACCATTCTGTTTAAATAACACCATTTTTTTAACATTAAAGCATCATGTGTGATCTGTTCCCATATACTTGTAATATTTTTATTACAATAGAAAAAAGCAATGTCGTCAGCAAAAGCCCTGAGTTTACCCTTAAAATGAAGCTCTAAAAGATCATTTATAAAAATGAGGAAGAGAGTAGCAGAGGTTACAGATCCTTGAGGGACCCCAGCAACTACTGGGCGAGTAGCGCTCAACGAGGCACCAACCCTTACAGCTTGTTTCCTCCCTGATAAAAAACTTCTGAACCAATTATTAGCCACTCCCCTTATCCCTGCTGCCTCCAATTTCATTAATAATATTTCATGATTAACCAAATCAAAAGCCTTTTTAAAATCTACAAAAAGGCCAGTTACTTTATTATTATCATTTAAACTAGAGTAAATCATTGATGAAACATCTACTAGTGCATCCTCAGTTGATTTTCCTTTCCTAAATCCATATTGATTGTTGCTTAGAAAATTTATTTTCTGAAGATACCTAATTAGTCTAACATTAATTAATTTCTCAATAATCTTAGAAAATACTGATAACAAACTAATTGGTCTCAGGTTGTCAATTTTAATTGAGTTTGATTTTTTATAAATTGGGACTACGATGCTTAATTTGAGTAGATCGGGAAAGATACCATTTTTAAAGCTTAAATTAATTAAATAAGTAAGAACTGGAGCAATTGTTACTGCAGTATTTTTTATTAAAGAGACTGTGAAATGATCAAAACCAGTAGATTTTTTATTTTTCAACTTACTAATAACTTCAATTACTTCGTTTTCACAAGTGGGCATAATAAAGAAGGAATTCAATCCATTACTAATATAGTTATTTGAAAGTAGACCCGTAGAACTGTCTGTCTCAGACTGAGTACAGATAAGGAATTCATTGATCGCCTCGGCCACTGATAAGGTATCGGAAACCACGTCACCATTTAACAATTCTACTTTGACTACATTTCTATTTGTACTAGACCCACTTAACTTATTAATGATTTTCCATTGCATAGAGGAATCACCTTTACATTTTTCTATTTCAGCTGAGTAATAATTATTTTTAGTGGTAGTTATGTCATCAGTTAGTTTATTACAAAACTCATTGTAATATTTCTTAAATTTTGTATCATACGGCCTTTTCTTTAACAATTTATATAAAGTTTTTTTCTTTTTCAATCTATTCAAAACCGTTTGATTTATCCAAGGACTTACTAATTTTGCTTTGTCAAGAAACTTATTTGTGACAATCGGCTTTTTACACTTGGTAACCAAATCATTAAAAATACTATGAAACTTATTAAATACAATATTTACATCATCTAACTCATAACAAACATTCCAGTCAATCCCTTTTACAAGCGTATTTAACAAGTCATAATCAATACTAAATTTATTAAATTCATTTACTTTAGGTGTTAAGTTTTGAATAGGCTTATTACTATCACTCTTTAATATAAGTCCTAGTAAACAATGGTCAGTTAGATCTATATCAAATACTTCAGTACTAAAAAGAGATATATTTTTATGACGAACAAAAATGTGATCTAAGCAAGACTTTGATGTGACTCTTGTAACATTACTAATTAATTGAGAAAAGCCAAAACTACTAAGCAAATTTACATAATTAAAAACAACAAAGGAATTCAACAATAAATTAATATTCATGTCACCAATAATTATTGTGTTATGAGACAAAGATGGTAAAAAATGTTCCAATTCCTCAACAAACTGACACTCTTTAAAGCTTTGTAATCTATACACACAGAATAAATTAAAAAATATGTTTTTTGAATTAATTTTTAAAAGCAATATATCTGCTGTATTAAAGCTCACACTAATCTGAGTTGAGTCAATGTCATCAGCTATGTAACACAATACACCCCCAGATCTATAGTTATCGTTACAGTTATAAAACGTAGAGTAACCAGGAATGTTGTAAAAATTTACCTCATCGCTTGAAATCCAAATTTCACTTAATACGATTATATCAACATTTTCAAGTCTTATATGACTTAGTTCTAACAACAAATTATTGAAGTTCCTCCTCAAACTTCTAATATTTACATAAATTATAGCATAATCACCATTAGTATCAATATTTTCAAAAAATGAATCTATAGATATTTTGTTATTATGTATTGTTTGATTTAAATCTGACATGAATAAGTATTAAATATTTAACGGAACATTATTGAGGAAAAATAAATTCGATTATAAAACTATATACATTCTAAAAATTTAAATTACCATACAAAACTTATAGAAAAAAAGAGTGACAAAATGCATGAGGTTTTAATAAATTGAAAGTTTACTTGAGGTTATCGATGTCCTTCTCGCTGGTAATTCTCTTCACAACATCTCCTTGTGCCTTCCGGACGAAGAACTTGCCATCTCTGGCCCAAGCGAAGGCATACCCAACGTCTCTGCACTTTTGTTTTAGCTTCCCGAGGAACTTCTTGTTGTCTGGTGATAGATGATCGTTGACATACACTCTGGTGTTAGGCAGTCGGGCATTCACTTGCTGGGCTGTCAGCGTCTTCTTCTCCCTGAATCCGTTAATCAAGGCGTTCTTCATCGTTCTACTCTGGAATTGCACGATGAGGGATGGCTGACGATCTTTCCTGTAGGCTGGGATACGATGGGCTGCGGCGATGTCACTGTCCTGGACTTGAACTCCCAAAACAGCTCCTACGTCTTTTTTGTAAACATTATAAATGTACTCCTATTAGTGTTTTTTTTTTTTTTTTAATTTGATCATCTAATTTATTGTTGTTGTCAGGGCTAATCTGTTTGAGTGATAAAATAATCATAATACGGTACAGTGTACAATCCTGATATAACACTAAAAGATTTTGACATTTATAATCACCCATATATACTCATAAATAAAATCAGAGAATGCATAAATATCGTATAAAATGTAATTTTGGTAAATTATATTAAATAAAAGGAATTGGATTGGTTTTAAAAAGTTAAGTTATAGAAAATGTATGTCTACGGCTTTACATGGAAGCTGAACCGCATAGTAATGGTCTGCTTTTCAGGTAACTGGCAAGTCAGGTACTAAGTTCTCTTTCCTACACAACATATGGACATCGACTACCACCCATCATAGAAAACCCAGTCTTCTCTAGTAATGTCCACGTCAATGGCAACCATTGAGTGGAAGTCATGTCATTATTAAGAGGACCGAGTATAGAACCTATTGCCTACAACCTCCACAGCAGTGTTGACTGTACAAAAATAAACTAAATGAGTGGAGCCACTATCCAGACCATGAGTAACAGTGACAGAAAATTTAAAAACGTACAAAGAAGGTTTCTTTACCTTTCTGTTGATTTATTGTCTTGGTTGTAACAGATAACAAATTGTTAGCCATGAGGCCTTGGATGCATAAAATACCATCAAATGTACTACTTTCATTATTGAAGTAACTACATTTATACATTTTTACCAAGTATTTTCCAGGTGAATAACAAAGATGGAAGTCGTTTTAAATGAATTGAAAAAGACATTTTTAAAATTTATTTTTATATTCATATATTACTATAAAATGTATTGTGTTTAATGGAGTACAGGTGCGTCTGTTATCTTATTAGCTTATAATTACAAAACATAACTTACTTAATAAATAACATACAAATTAACAATTGAAAAATATGGAGAAGTAACATCATGCTAATCAATTATCTTCTTTGGTTTTGCTTTGATTTCCATTTCAGTGACTTTAATGTCCAGAGTGGTAAAGACAGCAGTGACGCCATTGATGATCTCAGTATATTTGACGATAAGATCTTCAATATCCTCGTCCATGATGGCAAACTGCTGTTGGTGCTCAGCTGTCAGGCTGATCAGTTTATTCACCTGCCTCATGAGCTGAGGAAGGCTGCGTAGTTGCTCATTCTCAAGACTGGGACTCAATTCGCTCAGTTGCACAAGATGTCTTGTTACTGACTCCAATTCTTGCTCCATCGATAGGATAAAAGCCAGTTTGGCCGCACTGTCCATCACAGAATCTTCGTACATAGGATCTAGAACTGTCTCTAACTGGTCCAATCGCTTTTCCGCATTCACCAGTTTTTCCCGACCAGATAATGAAGACGTAACAACTTTATGGCTGTCAAGCAAGCTATCCACAATTGGTATAGAGAGTTCAGGAACTGAATCGGATTGTCCAAATATCTTGATTTCTAGAGCTCTCACTCTTTCTTCTAATACACCAATAGGATCCTCCAACATTTTCCTAAAAAAATAAAACTCAAACTAACATACAGGAATAGTCAAATATGTGATTAAAAAATATACTGTGGAAGACTAAATTGATGATGAATTAAAAAAAACATGATAACTTTTAATACCTATCACAGTATTTGGTATTACTATATTCCAATTATATAGTAAGTAATATATAATTAGAATATAAAAAAATTAAATAGTAAATAATATAGTTTTGTATGTATTTTAAATTACTAAACAATACAATAAGAATAAATCTTTCGTCCAAATTATGAGGCACTAACTTTAACCATAACCCTAACTTTATTGTATCCAATTTTGAATTTAAATGGCACTCTTGGGAGTGCCGTACAGTATGCATCCTTAACGATTTAGGATACAATAAGGGCTGACTTTTATGTAAGAACCATGTTTTATTGTTTATTTTTCACTTAAGCATTAAGATAAAATGGTATTTAATTAGTTGTGATGTAATTGTTCTTTGAATGAACATTCCACAGTATAATTCACCCAAAATAACTGTTATATACATTAGAAAAAATTATTATTTATTTTAATATTATCTAGTACTCTATTATTTTATTAAATCAGCTGTAATTATTATTTTTCAAATATCAGTTTTTTTAATCAGGTTTTTTTTATCAGGTTTTTTAATATTCAAGCTCTGAATTTTGTTACATTGTCAATTTAAATAAAATGACATTGTGTTATTAACACGGTCACCACGATGTGCGCCACCGGTGGCACACACACAACAAATTTCATAAACTAATTGCTGTCATTGGAATAGCATTACCAACTTAAAATTACGACGGTAGTAATTTTAGAAGGAAAAGGTATTTTTATGGGGTGGTATATCCTTATAGCTTATTACGTGTGTGAACACAGATTTTTTCATACTCCATGAACATCATTAAGTGCGCCACCGGTGGCACACATCGACCTCTGGTTATGCAAAGTTTCATTAAGGACGACGTGCTCCACTCGTGGCGCACGCACTCAGTGACAGATAGCAGTAGCACTGAGTTTATTTAGTTGGCCGCGAGGTTACAGCACTTGATGGAGCCCCTTTGCTGCACTACTAGCGCTCAACTGGCTGCAATATGAACTTCATCCTTCAATCCAAGCCGCCAACCCGCCATTAGTCGTGTTTCTTTTGTTCTGTCGTGGCGTTTGGAAGTGAATGTCGTGTTGTTTTGTTGTTGTAATCCGTATTGTTTTAGTTTAGTTATTAGTTTCTTAGTTAGTAGCTCAATATCCTTTTTGAAAATGGATGATTCTGACATTGAGGACGTCCTTTGTGAGGACGACTTGAGTGATCGGTCATTGACTGACTTTTCAGTTTCGGGCAGTGAATATAGGCCGTCGGATGAGGAAATTGAAGAGAGTGAAGTGACAAGTGCTGAGGAATCAGATGAAGAAAATGTGATTGTGCGTGATGTTACAAGTGATGATCAAGGAATGGAATTGGATCAAGATCATCAAGAGGACAGAGTAGGAAATGATGAAGAAGCAGATGGAGAAAATGTGAGTAACAATGATCCTGTAGAAGAAGTTGTAAATAGAGTTCACAATGAATATGTTGAAAATATGTTGGAGTGGACAGAGCCTAAACAAACCTGTCGAGCTTATTCATTTACAGGTAATCCTGGCTTGAACACTGTGTTCGATTTAAAAAAGCCATTTGAAATTTACAAGCAGTTCCTGGACGATACAGTTGTTGATTTGATTGTTTTGGAAACGAATAGATACGCCCATCAGTATCTTGCTTCGAAACCAGTTAAAAAACGATCCCCAATGGCTAAATGGGTTGATTGTACTTCCGAAGAAATTAAAAAGTTGTTTGGTGTACTGATGATAATGGGTATATGCCCATTACCTCAAAGGCAAATGTACTGGTCAAACAACCCAATGTACCAAAACATTGTCATAAAAAAACTATGAGCAGAGACCGGTTTGATTGCCTTCTAAAATGCTTGCACTTACAAAACAATGAGGAACCGGCTACTAAAGAGCCTCGTTTGTGGAAAATCAAAAAACTTATATCTCTTCTAAATGAGAGATTTGAGGGTGTTCTTACACCAGAAGAGTACCTTGTGATTGATGAGTCTATGGTTCCATGGAGAGGCCGTCTGATTTTCAGACAATACTTACCAAAGAAATCTCATAAGTATGGAGTAAAGATTTACAAGGTATGTACCACCGATGGCTATACCCTACAAGGCAAAAATATATGCTGGGAAGTCAGACGTAACTGCGAAAGAAGCTCATGCAGATAAAGTTGTGTTGAATTTGATGGAATCGTTTCTCAATGAAGGTAGAACCCTTTTTGCCGACAACTTTTACAATTCCACAAGATTAGCCAACACTTTGCTTGAGAAAAAAACGTATGTTTGTGGTACCCTTAGGACAGATAGAAGAGGAAATCCTAAAGTTGTATCAAGTAAAAAACTAACCAAGAGTCAAGTAATCTGTAGAGAAAACACTACAGGAGTTAAAGTACTGAAATGGCTGGACAAAAGACCCGTACTTATGATCACTACTCGCCCTGAAGACAATTCTGAACTTAAGGCCTGTAATAAAAGAACGAGGAAAGGTGACATTATCAAGAAACCCTCATGTGTTATGGCATATAATGCAGCAAAGAAGGGAGTGGACTTTTCCGACCAAATGGCATCTTACTACACGCCAATTAGAAAAACTCTGGCATGGTACAAGAAGGTAGCCCTTGACATACTCCTAGGTACCTGTGTAATGAATGCGCTGGTCTTGCATAACAAGTTTTCAGGGCAGAAAACATGTGACATGCTCTCTTTTAGAGAAAATATCATTAGCCATCTGCTGCAAACAACTAATGACAATGGAGTTCAAACTCAAAATGACGGAAGGCAACGTCCAAAGAAGGAAAACATGAGCTTCTAAAGCGTGAAGGATCAGCAAGGGAAACCAGGTAAAACATTGCACCTTTAGTTTAGGTAGCTTATGCCTACTCTTATTGTATTATACTAAAGGTATTTATACTCTGTAGCTTATTATTTAATTAATATAAATTTATTTAAGGTATTTATACCTTTAGTTAATACAACAAAACCTATAAACATTACATTTTATTATAGAATGAATTATGAAACTTAGTTGTTTCGTACAATAACAATTTTGTATTTGTGCTTGCAAAATATAATTATAGGTTTCAGTAGGTATTATTCTTCAAAAATATTACATTATAAAATTCATTACATAAACAATAAACTAAAACCTAAGAATGATTAAGTTAATTAGTTTGTTTCTTTCCAGAAAGAGATGTATCAGTTGCTATGACAATCTCAAGAAAGAGAAAGGAGCCAAGGTAGCACGGACATACACGAAACGTGTCTCCACTTATTGCAAGGGTTGCAAAGAAGAACCAACTATGTGTTTGGATTGTTTTAACTCCAAACATAAAGTATATTTGACATTCATTGTACTGTTTATATAATTTTAAACTTATATATAATTAGAACATCTTGACCTATTATGCATGATGTATTTTATTTCACAATTCCACAAGGCCTACTTTAAAACTACGAGTGTGCCACCGGTGGAGCACAGTGCTAATAACTTCCTTATGTTGAGGTTATGTCATATAAACAATTCAGTAAAACCCCGACTCATTTTATAACCAAAAGTATATGCAGTGTAAGCGTGTACCACCGGTGGCGCACGTTGGGGTTTTCGGAAGATTGCCGTGTGCCACCGGTGGCGCACGTCGGGGTTTTGAATAATCATAATATTGACCTGTCAGAGCCTTTGGGGTGAATGTGTTAATATCATAGTTTTCTTTTCAAAGACACAATATATTTTTGGCAACGAGAAAACCTAAGTCAGTTCAAAGGTGATATCAAATGAAGAGTCCAATTACTTAAAGGTAAATATATTTCAAGCTAAATATGTAAATAACATTTTCAAACATTCAGTTCAGCCTAGGCCAATTCACACTTTTCAATTCAACTTCTATCAACTTCATCATTCAACAATGGATCCTGAACAATTTAAACAGTTCATGGAAGTGATGGTCATTCAACAACAAACACTTATCACCACCATTTTAAATATTGTCAATTCAAAAAAGCAGCTCCTCAAAGTTCAACAACTACATCAAATTTAATTCCATTTGAACATGTTGATTCCAAGGAAAAAAATTCATATGTTACCTATAGCATTTTCAAAATTATTGTTGTATGAGAAATGTAAATGAAAAGGAAAATCAAACACAAATTTTGTGTGTCTGAATTGGTCTATTCATTACAACAGTTTAGCCTCATTTTTAGGCCCAGAAAAACTAATAAATAAACTGACTTATGATGAACTTATAAAATCCTTCAAACAATTGCCTATGAAGTATTGTAGTTAATCAATATCTGAATTTTTAGTAGATCTGCATCGTGACTTAATAGATTGTGAATTTGTAACTAAATGTGAATGTGAGAACATGGTATCAATATCCAATGTCTTTCTTAGAGCTCCATTCATATGTGGCCTAAGAGATAGCTGGTTAAGGGAAAATATTCTACAGTTGAACTTTTAACCAAAGCCATTGCCCTTGAAGCTTCAAAAATAGAGAATAAACAACTTACTCAAAGTCAAAGGAATTCTTCAAATCAATCTATCTTATCTTATCATGACACCAACTCTAACAAAGTTTCCAGCTCATCTAAACATTTTCCATAAGTTTTTCAAAATCAAGCCAAAGATTAAACACTCCCAAACAAAAATATATCATCCCTTCAAAGCAACCAACCTAACTTCAGAGCTCTTGGCATAGAAAATCTTTGCATTTGATGTGGGAAAAGTAATAACAAAGAAGGTGAATCTCGAACCGATAGCAAAAACTTATTTTGTAATTTGTGCAAGAAAAGTGGACATGTTGCGAAAGTGTGTATAAAAAGTCTTATTTCTTCTATGTTAAAACACAATATCCATTTTATCAATGATGATTCAAACTCAAATAAATCTGACAAAAGCTACGGCATAAGGAAGGTAGATTCTTGTAGAAATATTCAAAATTGTGAAGTAGTCGACTTATTCGAAATCACACCCAGTCCAGACAAGTACTTAGTCGATGTAACATTGGATGGTAAAGTACAAAGATTTTAAATAGAATCTGGAGCTAAGTATTCACTGCTTGCAGAGGGTGATTTTCAACAACGCAATCTTAATACATCTATTCAAGATTCAAACTTATGTTCAAATCTTACTCTGGAAACTTTATAAACCCCAAAGGAAAAGCAATAGGCAATGTCAAATACAAGGAGAGTTACACATAGTTCCACCAGGTTTCGATGCCCTACTAGGTACACAATGGATACGAGAATTAAGCATTAAATTAAAACAAGTCTATGACCAAATGAAAGCAGCTAATTCATTTCAAATGTACATTCTATCAAATCTCCAGATGACATCTACAAACATTTTCACATGTGTTTGAAGAAAAAGTACACCCCCAGATACAAACATAAAAATGTTCAGCACCCCCGACATCCAATTGGTGAATTTTCAGAAGCGAATGTGTTAAGGAGGTATTGGAGCTGGTAAAAGATGTGACTGGGAGATGAATAGGGCAGGTTTTGCGAAATTTCTTGTTACCAAGGATTAGACCCGCGTAGTTGCTGCTCTTTAGGACAGGACAGGACATACCACTGTCTTGTGTACCCACCCGCCCACCCATACACATACAAAGGTATTGACTCACCCGCCCACCCATACACATACAGAGGTATTGACCCACCCGCCCACCCATACACGTACAGAGGTATTGTATGTGCGTACAGTGGTATTCACCCAACCACCCGCCCATACACGTACAATGGTATGGCCCACCCACCCACCCATACACGCACAGTGGTATTCAGATATGTGTACCAGATATCAAAATTTCACTTCAACTTCGTGAAGGAGCTAAGCCAATTTTCACTTGGGAACAAAATATTCTTCATGTTTTACGAGAACTTGTCGATAAAGAACTAGATGATCTAGAATCAAGCGGTATCATAACTCCTGTCAAATGAAGTTAATGGGGATCACCCTTAGTTGTTATTCCAAAGCCTAATGGAAGTGTTCCGATTATGTGTCGATTACAAATGCGGAGTTAACGAAAGACTAGTTAAACTAATTATCCAATTAGAAGAATCGATGACGTTCTAAGTAGTCTATGAAACTCACGTTACTTTTGCAAACTTGATCTATTCAAAGCATATCTTCACTTGCAAGTCGACGAAGAAAGTAACAAAATCCAGACCATTTCAACTCATAGAGGTAATTATCGAATAAATAGACTGTTTTGGTAATAAAACAGCCCTTTAGGAATTCAACAGAACCCTTACAGATTTTTTATGGAGTGCCCAAAACAGAAGCATACTTTCATGACATCATTATACATGGACGTACACTAGAAGAATGCAATTCAAACCTTCAACTGTGTCTACAAAGACTAACAGAATACAATCTACATGTCAACAGACAGAAATGTTCATTCTTCTCTGAATCAATTGAATATCTTGATCATATCATCGAGTGCAACAAAATAAGAAAGTCTGCATCAAAGACTGATGCAATCCACAACATGCCTCGACCAACTAACTCTGACGAAGTTAGAACATTGTTAGGACTTGTCACATATTACAAATTCTAGGTCTTCGGGGTTCGACCGCGTCAATGGGCTGTGTACAAACATTACCGACGTTTCGGCCACATTACAGTAGGCCATCCTCAGGGCGAGACGATCACAGTCACAGAATTTGACTGGCAGGTACGGGCCGGGCTCATAGGTTATATAACCGCCTGGTGGTGGTGGGGGTGTTCTGGTAACTTCCATACCGTTCCAGTCCTTCTTGGCTCCGGCTGCTTCTGGAATGTTCTAGATTTTTGATGCGTGGGGACTGCTGGCCTTCCGTTATGCATTGTACTTTTAATTTACTTAAAATTTGTTTCCACGTATTACTTAATTCTAATACACTATCTTTATTAAAATTGTCAGTATGCTTTCTTATTTCTATAGCTTCTAAGATTTTTCTTTCGAAATAATTATCAGAATTTACTAAAACGCTAACTTTGTCAAATTTTATTTCATGATATGTTTTAAATGAGTGGTCTGCAATTGCAGAATGTTCTATATAAAAATTTTTAGTGCACCTGATGTGTTCTTTTATTCTAGTTGAGACCAATCTTCCAGTCTCCCCCGCGTAGCGTATGGTAAACATCAGAAGTTTGTAGCGGAAATTTCTCTTTCGTTGAACGTAAAAATTGTTTTATACATTTGTTATTTGGCCTCATGAAAGACACGCTCTGGATCAATTTCACCAATACATAAATTCTATCAATCCTAAAATTCAGTTTACAATGGAAATTGAAGAAGACAGGAAGTTACCTTTTCTCGATGTTTTAGTAATTAGGAAACCGGATGGAAGCTTAGGTCACACGGTATACAGAAAGAAAACTCACACAGATCTTTACCTACATGCGGAGTCTCATCATCATCCTCTACAGAAGACTACAGTTCTAGATACCTTAGCCAATCGCGCATTTCACATTGCAGACTCAGAACATATCAAAGCAGAAAATTTGAATTTATTGAAAATTCTTAAATGCAATGGATACAGGACGTTTGAAATTAACAAGACTATTAACAGACAAGGAAAATTAAGAGTGCCCATAGAACAACAACAAGAAGGAAGAAAAAACTACACCATTTTATCATATGTCAAAGGAATTACAGAAAAAATAAGCAGAGTTTTAAGTAAACATAGTATAAAAACCGTGTTCAAACCACCTATAAAAATAAAACAATTTTTACGTTCAACGAAAGAGAAATTTCCGCTACAAACTTCTGGTGTTAACCATATCAAATGTAGCTGTGGCAGGTGGGGGAAACTGGAAGATTGGTCTCAACTAGAATGAAAGAACACATCAGGTGCACTAAAAATAATGATATAGAACATTCTGCAATTGCAGACCACTCGTTTAAGCCAATCATGAAATAAAATTTGACAAAGTTAGCGTTTTAGTAAATTCTGATAATTATTTCGAAAGAAAAATCTTAGAAGCTATAGAAATAAGAAAGCATACTGACAATTATAACCTACGAGCCCGGCCCGTACCTGCCAGTCAAATTCTGTGACTGTGATCGTCTCGCCCTGAGGATGGCCTACTGTAATGTGGCCGAAACGTCGGTAATGTTTGTACATGGCCCATTGACGCGGTCGAATCCCAAAGACCTAGAATTTGTTAGTGATAGTGACGACCGTGGAAGCCTATCCATGAAGATTGTCATATATTATTCAAATTTTATACCACAATTTTCAACCATGACCTATCCACTTTGGTGCCTTCTAAGAAAAGAAGAGCATTGAGCATGGACTTCAAAATGTGAAGCCGCATTTCTTAATATGAAAAAAGAACTTTGCAGTGATCGCGTTCTTACACCATTCGACCCAAGACTTCCTTTGAATCTAACTAGATGCCAGTCCCACTGGAGTAGCTCCCATATTGAGTCAAAATGTGGAAGGAAAAGAAAGGCTGATTGCCTATGCCTCAAGATCACTTACTCAGGCTGAAATGAACTATAGCCAATTAGACCGGGAAGCATTAGCCATTATTTTTGGTGTCAATCACTTGTACTACTACCCGTTTGGTAAACATTTTTATCTTATCACAGACAATCAACCACTGTCAAGGATCTTACACCAGAACAAAATACTTCCACAAGTGACATCTGCTCGTCTTTTGCGATATGCGTCTTTTCTATCTGGTTTCAATTTTTCTGTCAAGTTCAAGAAAGGTAGAATACAACAAAAATGTCAACTGTTTATCTAGATCGTCAATAAAACAACTTCAAACTTCACCGACCAAACTATTGGAAATGAAGTATATGATATGTACTACGATAAAATATTTCAAATTTATAATAAGGAAATAACTTTTTCAACAATCAAGACTAGTACGCTAAAGGACGAAGAACTTTCAAAAATTATAAAACAACTTCAAAATCAAAGAGAAAATTCTGAATTCACTCTTGTAGATGGAGTAGTTTTTAGAGGAGAAAGAATATATGTATATATATATATATATACCAAGCAGTCTAAGATCAAGATTAATTGAAGAACTACACGAAACATATTTGGGAATGACGAAGATAAACAGTTGTCCCGACAGTATGTGTACTGGCCTGGCATAGATAACGACATTGAAAGAGTAGTAAGAAGCTGTGAACAATGTGCTTTAACAAAGTCAAATCTTCCAAAACAAGTTCAGTTCTGAGACACACCTGAAAGTAATTGGGAAAGAGTGCATATTGACTATATGGGTCCTGTCCAAAGTACATATTTCTTAATCTGCGTAGATGCCAAGTCAAATAGGGCAGAAGGAAGAATGTCAAAAGTAGCTCCTGATTACACCTCTCCAAATTACATTCTAATGTATTGAAAGTAACTTACTCTGCTGAGGTGCTAATTCGGATATTCAAAAACCAAAAATATTAATCTTCATAAATTATGTACAAGAAAATTTTTCTGAATGAAGTAAATAACAGTCTTTCTATTTTATTATATGTATGTTTCTGAATAAAATTATATATAGGCCTAATAAGGCTTGGTATACTTATGATACCATCACAGAAAAAAATATAAATAATTAATCACAGCACACTGAGCAAAAATAGCCTGGTACTAGTAATCTTTTTGCTGGCACTCGAAGGGTTAAGAAAATTGTGATGGTGTAGATGAATGACAAAGCCTGTGGGCCATCCTTCCAGTGGGAAAATATAAAAATTCGATTTTGGTGGTTTGTGGCTGTTAATAATGATCATGTAATAGCCATTAATTGCGATTCGCCACAAAACAGTTTTTCCTTTATATCTCAAGAAATAATTTGCACCGACCAAAGTAGTTTTCAAATCCTTATTAATCACATTATTCAGCGTAAAAAAACATCAAATTAAAAAAAAAAGATGATTAAAGTCTTAAATTAATAGCAATATGTCAAAAATACAAAGTTGCAAAATTGATTTTTTTAAATATTTTTGTAAAAACCGTTATTTTCACAGAATATTCTCAAATGTTGATAGGTGACTAGAAACTGCACAATAAATCAGACTAGTACCATCTAATAAATACTGTAATATAAACTGACACACCTCAAAGTCACATAACCTAATACACCTGTACAGTTACAAATAATAATAATAATATAATAATAATCTTTATTCCTTCGAATGTTACAAAATTTACAAATTGGTTTCTTAGGAATTACTAGCCACTTTTCAAGTAGGTGTGGCTAGCTCAACATAAATTACTGTAAAATTTACAAGTACAGTCAGAACTTAACATTAAAACTTAATCTACCGGTCGACTACAGCGTGCACAATCCAAAAACACCACCACTAAGAAACTTTAGCAATACTTCTTAAACTAAAACCAAAAATAATTGTTCAATATCTTCTACCTCAAAAATCCATCTTTTAATTTTATTTACAAATATAGAAAAACTAACACAATTTTTTATTTGAAGTGGCAGGACATTGAAAAATTTTGGACCCAAAAAGGAAAAACTTCTTTTGAAAATTGCCTTTTTTACCTTAGGTTTGATTAATATACCCAAAGTTTCCCTTCTTGTTCTCTTGTAAATGTTGTCGTTGTCATTATTGCCACTTCTATTAAAAAAAATTTTCAATACTTTAAAAACAAATAAATATCTAACCGGTAAAATCTTTAATTGCTTATAGATGGGAAGAGCCGATTCACGTTTTTGTTTGTTAGCGATAATTCTTACAAAGTGGTTTTGAGTCACTCTAAGTGAATTTATTGCTACGATACCTGAACCTCCCCAGATTTCTATCCCATAATTTATTCTCGAGTGAATTAACGCAAAATATAATGTTCTCAGTAAATTCTGATTTATAAAACTTTTAAGAAAATAAAACTGTCTAATATTATTTCTCAAATTCCTTTGTAGTCTATTCAATCACACATTCAAAATATACCAGCAATTGTTGGGAAGCAACTGTTAGTCTATGACAAGAATTTGCGTCTTTTGCGCACAAGCCAAGGTCTAACGTGCAAGCGTGTGTACCGAAATGAACATGTTAATCTAGATATGTTACGTTTATCATAAAGAAGAATTAAAGATTTGGGTACTTGGTCTCCGGGATAGCCTGCCAGCCATCCCTCCAATGAAAATTGATGTAAATTTAACCTTTATGGTTAGCAGTTACTGTTTAGGCCTAGATTCATGGACCTCATGAAGGATTCACAGTGAAGGAGTTTTTGTTTTAGCTTACACCAAGATAAATTTTGAATAATATTACTAAATGTAATTTGCTATAAGCAGACGGCAAAGCACGGAGCAGAAGACAATTAAATTAGAAACTGGACTCATTAAATTTTGTTTTCTTTTATTTGTTTTATTTTTTGTAACACTGCCACATTACTTGCAACGTGGCAGTGCAATTTCCAAGTCTATGAATTGTTTATGTATTGTACTCATTTTGCGGAAATAAATTCTTATTCTTATTCTAAATAATTGTCATGGACCTAAATAATTCTATAATATGAGTTCCGCAAAAATATATGTGTCAAATTAAAAAAAAAAAATACAAATAAAAATTGTTTAAAACTAATGAAGTAAGCATAGCATCCTGGTTATTTATTCAAAAGAACTCCTAGAATGGGTTGTTTTAAAAAACTTAAAAAATGTTTTGGGAATAGTACTTCTGCGAATAGTAACATTTTACCAAGAGGAAAAATTTAAGAATGTTTTGTTTTACTAAAATAGAGGCATTCATTGATGGTACTCAAATTGCGCAGAATTTTGTCATGATCAAAAAAATGTTAAGGGTATTGATATTGGACCATTATTAAAAGTAATAGTACCGGAAAAAAAGCCTATTGGATAAAGTTATGTTTTTAGGTTGGGTATCGTTAGGTTAGGTTTGTTTAGGTAATATATGGAATTGCGGTTATTTGTGATTGAATATTTATGTTTAGGAATATTGCTATTCCTCCCCAGATATGGGTTCTTTGGCAATAATATAAATGTAAGATTAGGCTGGCTTCATTATTTTTTGTTAACCTAATATAACATTACTGAAACCAGCACATTTCCGGCTCTAACACACTTAAGAATTTTCTGATTGCAAAACACATGCCACACAGGACGCAATTCCCCTTTATTTGAGTACCCACAACAATATATTTACACAAACAACTATGGATTAAAGGACACAAGAATTGTTCAGTTTTCGTCATTTTCATAGTTTTCCCCCAAATTTCTTGCAAGTACTTTAAAAATTAGCATATTAAATGGGTGTTGTGAGAAAAAATTAGAAAAATGCATTATGTGCTATAAGGATAGTTACCAAAAATAACTTTAAAAAATTTAAAATGTGCTTTTTCCAATAATTAACTTTTTTAATAACGCTTATGTTGTCCACTTATTTAACTGCAACTAGAATCTATTCTATATTGTGGCTGAAGTGCAAAAGTCATCAGTGAAAAGTCTCACACTCAGCATCAGCTAGGTCAACTTAACTAATCACTACCATGCCATTATATAATTAAGTTGAAAAAACACTACACTCACAAATAACAATTGTAAGGGAGCAACAGTTCCTTGTAGTTTTGCTCTGATCTGCAATTGGACTAATTGCAATATTGAATTCTGAATTGAGTTACGTTTGTTTTGTTTAGGTTAGACGTAGTCGACACGGAACTTTGACAGATCTGCTACTAAGTACTGCTACTGCTACTGCTCTGTCCCCCCCCCCAACCCATTTGTTTTGTTGGACTATTTATAGGCTTTGAAACACTTCATGCCGCTACAAAAAGCACAGCGTTTTATATTCACATCATACTAGATCAATGTCACAAAGTTTGTAAATGTTTTCCTTTTATTTTCATTGACAGCTAGATTTTATTTTCATCTGGCATTTTTAAAATAGATAATTAACCTACAAATACACTAGCATAATACAGCCGACGTTAATATTTCCTCAGGCAACGGGCACGTAGAGCAGCGCCAGTGATGATCCTGTTGTGGAAGCAAAACAATATGTCTGCTATTGTTGTCAGTGTATTTAATAGTTTTATCAAGACCTTCTATTATACCTACGTTTTTATTATGGCATAGAGTAGCCTACGTTTTCATTATGGCAAAATTCAACCGCTAAAATTAAAACCTATTTATTGGAAATGTAAAAATCATAGAATTTTTCTGAGGTTGACATGGTATGATTCCAAATTAGGTATGATTATTGTTATCAAAAGTTATAATAACTTGAATCTCTTAACTGCATTTTAGTAATTTATCAGTTACTTTTATCTTATAAAAGGAGGGACGGGTTGGCACTCGAAGCTACCATTAATAAAATTTTTAATGGTTTATAACTGTTAATATGTTAATTCCGTAGCAAGACACAGTTAAACAGCTAATATATGATACGAGTCTAATATAAATAATGATGGTATTTTATATATATATATATATATAAAATGTCTCTTATTTTTCATCTATAGTATTTTTCATGTTAATTTATTTAATATGAGTTCTGTGGTTCAGTATAATTGTGTATCTGTAAATTTTCTTTGGAATTCATTTTTTCTCCTTTCTTCTCATATTCTAATATTTTTGTAACTGTGATTTGACTGGAGTATATATGTTCGGCAAAGTTAGATTTAATTGATGCTGAGTTATTGTTCCTTATGGCTTGTATGTGTTCTTTGTAGTGTAAAATGTATATGTTCTTCCGGTTTGTCCTATATAAAAAGAATTGCATTCTGAACATTATATTTTATATATTCCAGACTTTTCATGTTTGTTATTTTTATTTTCTTTGTTAGAGTTTGTAATTAAAGTAAAAGTATTGTTCTTTGTTTTTTAACAGAGTGTATATTTACTGTGTTGAAAAGTCTTTCTAATAGCCTTATTAATTTTTGTATTATAAGGAACAATGATAAATTAATTCTTTTCTTGTTGTTTCATTTTCTTATTTTTGTTCTTTTTATAGTTTTGTCAACAATTGTCGGATTGCAACCATTTATCGGAGCTAAGTATTTTATTGTTGTTTTTCTTCTTCATAATCAAATTTTTCCAGTGGGATGTTTAGCATTCTGTTTATCATTGATCTGAAACTAGATAATTTGTACTTCCATACGTGGTAAGAATTATATGGAATTAGTAGGTCACTTGAAATGAATGAACGAAATGAAAACGACTTTATTTTTAAGGCGGGGTTAGGACTGGACAGTCCTCTCCACCACCTAACCTTAAAACTTTGGGTTGATTTTCTAAAAATGTTGAAAGAGTGAATATTTCCAATATTTTTGATTGTTAGATCTAAATAGTGTATTTATTTTGCTTCGTTTTCTTTTTTATACTCCAACTAAAGAAAAGTTAAACATTTTGAAAAATGATCTCACACTAACTAACTAAAAATTTTCCAAAAAACTATTGTCTCGAGGAAATATTTAGGTATTAGAGTTATTGCCTCAGTGTTTGGTACCAATAAATAGCGATTGTAGAAGACGATTAAAAATGCATAAAGCTTTTAGCCGGGTAGGCTACTCACTAAATCAAACAATTTGGAACAATTGGAAATTGAATCCTACATTGGGATCAATCTTCTGACAGAATATTTTGCAGACCTCAAACTTTCTTTAAATCCCAGCAAAACCAACTTTGTTCATTTTCAAACTAAGCGACGACAAAATTCAAAATTTTCAAAAACACCAACTCTTTTAATTGGCGACTCCCAATTGGCAGAACTCGACAACATAAATTTCTTGGGAGTGAGGTTGGATGGTTCTCTTGACTGGTCAGAGAATACAAAATGCCTTTGTAGCAAATTGTCTATGAGCCTTTTTGTCTTACGCAATATTTCTCTTCTGGGAGATATCGATTTATCTAAACTAGTATACCATAGTCTTTTTGAATCACATGTTAATTACTCCATAATATTATGGGGTAATTCTTCCTCCAGGAACTTAGATTTAGTTTTTAGATTACAGAAAAGGGCTGTTAGACTTATGAGCGGGCTGCGACCCAGAGATAGTTGTATAGATGCATTCATAAAATTAAGTATTCTGACTATTCCATCATTGTACATTTATGAAGTATTAGTTTACGCCAAATCCACAAACCATACTAACTACCCACCCACTCATAGTTATAATACACGTAATAGAAATAACCTAACTTCTGTACAACACAACCTTAGAATAGTTAGTGAATGCAAGCCAAACTTTGTTGGACCTAAATTCTTTTCTAAATTACCTTCTGAACTAAAGACAATAGAGAAACTTAGTACTTTCAAACTAAAATTAAAAAAATACCTAATCAGCAAAAGTTTCTATAGTATTACAGAATTTCTGGAATCTTAGCCCTCCCTAGCCTAGCCTACCTTAACCTTTTTCCACTTCATCTCTTCGATGAAAGTGCTGACGGATCCCATGCCAACACTGGTCTACGGGACGACGCGGGATGTATGTATGTATGTAGGCCGCTGAATACAAACTGGGACAGGGCTAGGGAGGAGTGGGTGAGTGTCCTGACAACTAGCCGACACGTTGAACCAGAACTACGACCAGATCGCCCGTATGATGGGACTGTCTGGTATAATATAAGGTCTATGGTTTTATCATAGTGTAATATACTTCGCCAAGGAAACTAGAAAAGAAAAACCTTCTTTTCTAGATACCGTGGTATAAACACACAATAGCGACGTTCAGCCGTTTTACTTGAGAAACAAACAATGATAGCGGATAGAGAAAAAAATTAACTTGATTTGAATATTTCCACTGAATTAATTGTAAAGTAACATAAGTAAACTGTCATGCTATCTAGCGGAGAGATGCCACAGCTCTGTGATACAACTACTAGGATTGCTAGGTACAGCAGTTGGCATTTTTCCTAATGGTTAGATTACCTTATGTGTGTTTATATTATACTGTGATTTTATTCTTTTCATTCTAACGGCTGAGTAACTTCATAAAAGGGAAGCCCTGGAGTTCATGTGCTCGCAGCTGCATATTCACTTTATCGACAATACAAAAATCATAAATGAAAATCACCTAAACTAGGACGGAATCCACTTAAACTTACAAGGGTCCTAGATTCAAGCATCAAATAATCCTTGAACTAGGCCTCACTTCAAAAAATTACCAATCACCAATGTTAAATGAAAACAAACTCAAATCCCCAAACCACTAAATAGCCTCCAATTCTCCAGTAAATTAGTAATACATAAGACTTCAAAAAAAATCTCGAACAAAACTTAACCTCTCAGAATTCTTAAAGTTCTGAAAACCACAATTAGAACTTAGTAAAATACAACCACATATATTAATCATACTGAACATGGACTAAGAGAAGATAACATATTGTTAAAGACTAACATTGGCAGTTATTTGTTACATACATATTATTGCCGAAGAATCGATCTCTGGGGAGGAATAGCAACATTCCTAGACATAAGTATCCAATCACAAATAACTGCAATTCAATTGAATGAACTCAATAAACCCGAAGAATGTCTATTTGAACACTAACAATAAATATTACGCTAAAAAAGGAAAATATTATTATAGACCTTTTAATATACAATCCTCCTAACAATACACAGAACACCTAACTCTAAAACATCAGACTTTTTTGTTAAACTGGAAAATACAATGCATCAACTCTTAAAGGGTAAAACCAATATAATAATCCTGGGAGACACAAATCTTGACATACCAAAACCTCAAAATTTAAGTATAAGAAACCTCTCAAACTTACTCACCGAACATGGATGCTATATTTATGACATACTGGGAACGCGGACCACAGCTAAAAAAAGCAGTAGTATAGATGGGTGCTACACAAATATAAAACCAACAAAAATAATAGTTTCAGCTCACAAAAACCATACACTTAATGTATTTGTGAAGTATCTGAGAAAATAAATTTGATACCCCACTTTACAAATTTCTGAGGCCCACTATACAAAACCACTAGAAAATTCACCAAATAAAATCTAGAAGAATTGAAAAATTTTCCAAAACAAAGATTGGCACAATGTTTATATTTATAATAAAATTGATGACAAATACAATGAATTTCTAAAGATTATTAAATTAAATAGATCTGGCCTTGCCTAAAAAAACTAGGAAATTATCAAATAGGAAGAAAAATATTTTTTGGAACAAAGACACAACTAAAAAAAGAAAAGAACTAATGATAGCACAAAATAGATATGAACAGACTGGTACTATTCAGGATAAAAATCTTTTTCACAGAATAAAAAATGATTACGACCATCTAATCAGAACACAACACTCCACACACACCACAATGAAAATAGAAACATCAGACAACAATTGAGAGAGGCAAAACAGAATATAGCCAAGAAAACAGCATAACCCTAGTTGAAAACAATTACTGATCCTTTAAAAATTACAAACATATACATTATTTTTTCATCAACCCCATAATTGAAATAAATCAAACCAGCACTAAAATTGCACCAAATATTGAACAAATCAATAATGTAGATATCTCACCACACCTTACACAACATTTAAAACCATCAGAAACAGAACTGGAAAAACTGTTTACCCACATTAAATCAAACAACGCAGTAGGCTATGATGAGATATCGGTAAAACTGTTAAAGTATTGTCGATAAGAAATATCATAACCCCTACTGCATATCATAAACACCTCACTGACAGAAAATAAAATACCTATAAATCTAAAATCTAAGAAAGGAAGTAAACAAAATCATGGAAACTTTCTACCTATATCAAATTTGCCTACCATATCTAAGCTTCTAGAGAGGGCCATATATAACCAAATTACACTTGATTTAGAAACAAATAACTTAATTACAATGAGCCAACACAGTTTTAGGAAGAATCTTGGCGCAAATACAGCAATTGCCTCACTCTGTGAGGATATTGCCAACATATGGGAAAGCAAGACATATTGGTGCTACACAGAAAGTGTGCCCGCAAGATTCTATTGGTGAAGAAGAAGTGACGAATCCTAATGTTATGATAACTTTACTTATTAAATATTCTTTAAGGGGGTTCGGAAGGTTGAAAATGGTCAAAATATGGATTTCCCATTTTTTTTCTTTTATTATAGTACATACTGTCCTGAACGTTTTGTCGAAAGTTTGAAATAAATCGGACGAACAGAACATGTTTTATTAATTATTTTGTTAGTACATGTCATGCGCTCAGACGCGAGATTTCGGTGCTGCGTTATATACAAAAAGGATATATATACAATGCGGAGATATACAAAAAGGCCAGAGAATCAAGAAAGGCCGCCAAGAGGAAGCTGGAGGAACTTTACGAAGAAGAGGAAGACCCAAATAATCCATCTTATGGTCATTACTAGGACAAAAAGTAAACTTGATTACATAGCCTGATTCACTAACTGCCTAGTTTCATTGCGATTCCCCGAAAGTTTGATTTTTTTATGCTTATGTACCTTTTTCTCAAGAACTAAAAGGGCTAGAAGGCTGAAATTTTTACCACATGTTATACTTGTATAGATATACAAGTGCATAACATTTAATCAAAATTGGATAAATTATAACTCAGGAAAAAAATTTTATTCTAAAATTTTCAAAGAAAAAAATTACATAATTTTCAAAAAATTATTTTGGCTAAAGTTATTATTATTTTGGTTTCATAAGTTATACATTTCTATAAATATGTGTCATAAAAACAGGGTAAAAAAATCAGGTCAATACAATTAATGGTTCTTGAGAAAAAGGTACATAAAGTAGGCTAAATTAACATGTGTTAGATACAACCTTCCGAACCCCCTTAACAAAACTCTGTAATTTTCCAAACATATGCTTATATATTCATTGTTATTATTTCTAAGAACTAATACTTTTTAAATGTAAACAAATTATGCTGTTGTTTAAAGTTGATTAAAGCCTTGCTTTCCTTACTATATTTCAGATTCCTTATTTTATTTATTCACAACACTTCAATCCAAGGATTGTGGTGTAGAAGGAAGAGGTAAAAATACAAAACAGGCTTATAAGACAATTTACACTATTCTATTTTTTTTTTTAACTAAATACTTTGAAAATTAACCAAAACTAGTACAAAAGGTTTAACAAATTATTTATTATTATTTTATTCCAAATGGTTTTGAATCAACTATAAACTATTCAGAGAGAGCTGAGAGTCAAGTATATGCCGTTTGTCTCCTAACTTAACTTATGATGCAATCTCAGATATACGCTTATTTATATAAACAATAATTCAATCATTCTTCTTCCATCTTTTATCAGCAAGTACAAAGTCAAACCCCTCAATGCTCACATCCTTCTTCCTTTTCCCCAGCCAACATTCAGTTGGAACTACAACATCTAAATTACTCAAAATAAAACTGAAATATATTAATAAAACCTTAGTATTGATAAAAGCTTCTAATGTTAGTATAGCAATTATTCTAATGATAGTCTAGAAATTATATATATATATATATATATATCTCGTATGGTTTGTTGTCGACTAGCATTTCTAATAATTAAAAAAATAGCAATATATTTTTGAAACAAGATCTAAGAGTCATGTTATTTATTAAAATAAATAATAAATTGATCGCCTGTCACAAAGCTAATCCAATCCATCCAGCCACTTAAGTCCTGCCTCACTGATTTTATTTAAGCATGCTAATCCCTCTGTAAAACAGCACGCACTGTAACTAAGTGATCCATTGTTTTAATAGACTCCCTGCAAACAAATGACTGATCACCATTTATAATTCTAGTATAGTAGTTTCATATGCCCACACCAGTTTGGAAATGATTTAACAGTGTTCATTTCTTACAAGGTATACCATCTACAGGTATTGAAGGGTCCTTAATAGGGAACTTATTTCGTCCATAAAAACTTTTCCACGCTGATGGCCAGCTAGTATTGGGTGAGAAATTTGATCTGTTTTATTGGAAATTAGTACGAAGAGGTGGGTTTCCATTTTATGCAACTGCTCTGACAGAGACATGGGAGGTCCTGAATCATGGGGACGTGCGGGCCAAACAAGATCTTATTGCATACTTTAAGTAGTGCATCCTAACAATTCATTTCTGAAGGAGCTATATTGCACAGCACCGGGAGCCAGGGAAGTGAAGTTTCCATAAGAGTGCCACTTGTAGTACATTTGCCCAGCTTTTTTTTTTTTGAGATGGCTTTTAAGCATCAGCGATTGATTTCAATGTTCAGTCCAGTCTCGGCACTCGAGCTGATAACATCGTGCAGCCGAACTTGCGATAACAAGCTGACGTGTCGTTTACTGTCTCAATCTGTCTGGTGCCTATGATTAAAATTTATTGTAAAAAGTAATTATGTCGGCTCAATGTGGCGTTTGTGGTGATAAATGTATCGAGGAGGGATCGTTCGTAAAATGTAGTGGCGTGTGCAATCGAACATTTCACTTAAAATGGGTTAAGATTGATGGTGTTATGACGCGGGCCGGAAAAAATTTGAAATGTTCGGAATACTCTACTAAAAAGGAATCCTCAGTAAGCAGCATGAAATCCACCTCTTCCTCTTCCACAGCACTGACTAAGGAGTTCATGATTGGTGTATTGGATGCTTTTAAGAAGGAAGTTTTCCAAGAATTGAAATCGCACGCTACACAAATCGATGAGTTTAAGACTTCAATGGATTTTCTTTCTGGCAATGTTGACGTTGCTAACAAACTTATGGCTGAAGTAAAAAAGGAGTACGCTGACATTAAAAGAGAAAATAAAGAGCTTCAACTAAAGAACCAGCAACTGATGGAATCTGTGACGGATTTAAGAGCTAGAGTGAGGGAGTTGGAAATCTAATATAGAGATAAGCGGACTACCAACAACAAGCAAGGAGGACATTTCAACCCTGCTGAAGGACGTGGGAAAGGCCATTGGGGAGGAGCTGCAGGAAGCCCAAGTGATGGCAGCCCACCGAGTTCCCAGCTACAACAAACAACGACCACCTGCTGTACAGTTTCGTACGCGACTCCAGAGAGACTCTTGGATCACCAGCTTCAAGAAGAAGAGGCAACTGATGGCGGATGAGGTAAACAAGGCTTTTCCCAATAACAAAGTATATATAAATGAACATCTCTCGCCAGAGAACAAACAGTTTTTAGGCCAATTGAAGCAGCAATGTAAGGAAAAAGGTGTAAAGTTTGTGTGTGTGCGTGATGGAAAGTTTTATGTGCGAAAATGCATACTTGATTTTTGATATAGGTCTTACTGACCACCGTCTCTTGGGTTTAAATATTGATTTGAAAAAGTATTCACCAACTGACGATAGGCCTAATAAAGATGTTACAAAACATAATTATGAAGTAATAAACCAGGAGTTAGAAAGAGAAAACTGGATGGATGTATATAACTGTAATAATGTTGATGTAAGTTTTGAAAGCTTTTGTAGTAAGTTGTGAATAGAAATACATATATAGTACATTTAGACAATAGAGTAAGAAAAGCAAGGGAAAGAAGTCCTTGGATTACTGTCAGTATTATTAACAGAATTAAAAATAGGCAATCTTTATACAATATACATAAGAAAAGGCCATATGATTTACGTTTCAAAGCTTAATATAATAGTTTCTGTCCACGACTTAAAAACGACATTGACACTTTAAAAAATAACTACTATGAGAAGTTGATAAATAAATGTAATAATGATACAAGTCAACAATGGAAAATCGTAAATAGCTTAACAGGTAGTCAAAAAATCAAGTGGTGTTAAGAAGGTAATAATAGAGGACGGAGAATGCGTAGAGGATCCTTACCGGTTAGGTTTGATTATAAATGAGTATCTTATCAGTGTGCATTCCGCAACTACTGATAATGGGCAACTGACCAAGAGTCAAACGCTATCTTCTCACCGAGTTCCTTACTCGTTTTTCTTATCGGATACAACCCCTGAGGAAATAGTTAAAGTTGTTCTTAGCTTAAAAAATAAGAAATCAACTGGTTTTGATAATTTTAATGTAAACTTGATAAAAAATATTGTATATCATATTTCTTCAATCTTATCACACTTAATAAATTTAAGTTTTTCAACTGGTACATTCCCACGATCCTTAAAAAAAATCTGTAATTGTTTCTTTATAAAAAAAATCAAACTCCTTTCACATTGAAAATCTTAGACCAATTAGCCTCTTATCGGTATTTTTAAAAATCATAGAGAAATGTATGAAATCTCGTCTTTTACAATTTTTAAACAAATATAAATTTCAAAGTGACGCTCAATTTGGTTTTACAAAGAGCAAATCAACAGAAGATGCTTTGGTAAACTTTGTTGGGAAGTTATATGACAGCATAAATAATAACAAGAACACAATTGGAATTTTTAAGACTTTAAGAAGGCCTTTGATTTAGTAAACCATAAAATATTAATTGATAAGTTGGAATCCGCTGGCATTAGAGGGACACCTCTAAACTGGATTGAAAGTTTTCTTACAGGCCGGAGTCAAATGGTAAAAATTGAAAATATTTTTTTTTATATATTTATATGTATGGAACTCCCCCGCTAAGCATCGAGGCCAGAGTTCCACAAGGATCTGTTCTTTCCACAAATTTATTTATTATTTATATAAATGATTTTGCTACAGCAGAATTTCTATAGAAGTATTAGTGCGTTCGCCGACGATATTGCTTTTGTTTATTCACGGACAAACAAAAATATTTTATTTCAGCATATTAAAAGTCACTTAAATATATTACGATGTTGGTGTTTCAAAAACAAAATGTCTGTTAATGTCAATAAAACTAAACTTGTTAATTTTGATTTTAAAGATTTAAATTTGAATAGACCTGTAATCTACCACAGTTACACTTGTTGTGGAATTAACGAAGAAAATTGTAATTGTAAAATAATTGAACAAGTTGATAGTTTTCAATATTTAGGTATACGGCTTGACAGTAAGCTGTCTTGGAAAAAGCATACTGCTAATTTGATTTCTAAAATTAGATCGTGTTAGAAAATTTTATTTCCTAAGGAATTTCTGTAGTACTTCTCTGTTACGTACATTATACTATGACTTGGTTCACTCCAGATTGCAGTATGGTATTGTGTGTTGGGTTGGATCATACAAGACCAACATTGGCAATTTTAGGAAAATTCAAAATAAGTTTGTTCGTGTAATTCTGAAGCAAAATTCCTGCCAGTCTTCATTCGCATTATACTCATATTTAAAAGTACTTCCAATCCAACACTTATTCTGTTTTAAAACTTTAAGACTGTTTTATATAAGAAGTGGCAACAAAGGATCTTCACGTCCCAACTATAATATTAGGAGTAACAATCAACGCATCTTTATTAAACCTAAGGTTAACAAAACTATTTTTAAACAATCTTTTAACTATCTTGAGCCAAATTATTTCAATAAATTGCCTCAATCAAGCAAATCAATAATAAAACAAAGTTTTGTCAAAAATTAAAACAATGGCTTTTCACGTTAGAACTAACAGACTTTATGAGTCAATCCACGGTATGATTTGTATTTGTTTTAAATATAGTTGAATATGTTTATAATTTAAGTTGAACTGTAACCACTTGCGCTGCAGAGAGCTGTATTACCTTGATAATAAGCTTGCTGAACTGGACTCATTGTTATAATTGTTTATAATATTGTATTTCATTTTTGTTTAACCTAGCCACACTACTGGAAAAGTGGCTAAGTGGCTCGTATATTCACAAGTATGTCATATGGCAATTTGTATGATAATTTTGTGTGTGAATAAATTCATTATTTCATCTTATGTTACTGTGGATGATCATTCATGGGGGTGATCTTTGCGTGCACTGCTGCAAATCTTTTAAATAAATAATAAATAAATAAATAATCTTTATTGTCGTTTTACATAAAGCATTGACACAGTCACATATACATCTAACAGACTCAGTCAAAACAAAACAATCATATTGCACATATACATTATTCAACCTAGAATGACAAACATGGTTAACAAACGGTCATTTAAGTATACAGTAATTTACATAACAGGTATGATTCTAAAGTATAGGTCCAACAATCTAGAAACTAATATCTTGCATACTGAAAAACTCCCCTAGTTCATAAAATGGATTTTTTAGCAACCAGTTATACAGTTTGATTTTAAAAAGTGTTGTCGGGTATTTATTAACTAAATCTTCTAATTTATTATAAATCTTCTGGGAAATAAAAACTTGACTGTGTTGGGTTCTACTCAGTCTGCAAAACTCTATGGCAATATTGTTTTTATTTCTAGTATTATAGCTGTGAATGCTGCTGCTAAGAATGAGGGATGGGCTATTTTTTAAAATGTATGACATTAAATTAAAAATATACAAATTTATAACAGTTTGAAACTCGAGCTCAATGAAAAGTGGTTTGCAGTGGTCCAATGGTTGTGCTTTACTTATCAATCTAATGGCCTTCTTTTGTAAAATAAGAATGTCACTAACTTTAGTACTATAGCCCCACATTATAAGTCTGTATCTAATTATAGATTGAAAAAAAGCATAGTATGCGGTTTTTACATAACTTTCCGGGACACTGTCCATTAAGCTTTTGAGTAAAAAGATTACTCTAGATAATCTTTTAGAAATATACTCAACGTGAGAGTTCCATGATAAGTTACAAATATGAATACCTAGAAATTTAACACTGGGGAGGAAATCATTAGGTAAGTTATTTGCAGGACTCTGTCATAAACTGAACATGATATTTTGGGTTTTAGTTTCATTTAATAAAAGGCCATTTGTCCTAAACCACAAAGTTGCTTCATCAAGTGTTTCATGTACAATGTCTTGTAAAGTGTTAAAGTTTGTGTTACTGTTTAAGAATGTTGTATCGTCTGCATACAAAAAGGATTTGGTTTTAATAGCACTTGGAAGGTCATTTATGTATAGTAAAAATAGCAGGGGTCCCAACACGGACCCTTGGGGTACTCCACACTCAACCACTAGTTCATTGGACCAGTTTCCATTAATTAAAACCTTTTGTCTACGATTTTTTAAATAGTCTTGAAAAAACTTAGCAGAAATACCAGTTATGCCATAGTAGTTTAGTTTTAAGATTAACTCATCATGTTCAACACAATCAAATGCCTTGCTCAAGTCACAGAGAGTGGCTTGAGCAAAGGCCTTACTCTCAAAAGCTTTTATAATTTCCCTAACTAGTGCATCAACTGCATCAATTGTACATTTATTTCTTCTAAAACCAAACTGTGATGAATTCAGGTAATTATTGTTTTCCAGAAGGTGACAAGTTGATCATGTACTATAATTTCTATAATTTTGGATATCACTGGTACAATGGATATAGGGCGATAACTTTCAGCAAGTTGTTTTGACCCTTTCTTAAAGATTGGGCATAGTCTAGACAACTTCAGTTCGTCTGGTAAAATACCCTCTTTCATACATTTATTTATACATGTGGTTAAAGGATTCAAAATTATATGACTTATCTTCTTAAACATGTTATTTGATAAATTATAAATATCCTTGCTTTCAGAATTTTTTAGTCTTTTAACAGTGTTAGTGACATTATCAACTGAGACATTCATAAAATAAAATTTATTTCTCTTGACAGGATGATTTTTGACTAAGCTTATACTATTGATATTGTTGGGCTTCTTAATATTGTCTTTTATTTGTTTAATTGAATTAATAAAAAAATTATTAAACTGGTCTGTATAAAGCTGTGTATACCCCTGAGTAATTGTAAACAAGCAACAAAGATAGCTGAACTGGCATTAATTTGTGGCCTCTCAGCTATGGCAGCTGACACATAAAATAAATAATGCCCTTCTGAAACTAAGTTATGCTAAAAACAATAGGAATTTTTATTATCTCCCAACAATAACCTGCAGTTAGCAAATAACCTCATGCAGTGTGGCCATATTCTAGAAACTCAAGGAAACACAGATGACTTCATAAATACTATGTGACTAAGGTTATACAAATACATGGGGAAAGCAAAATAATTTATGTTGGTCAACTTTTTCTTATTTAATGGACCAAAATATTGAAATAATAAGTGGTTTAGAATTTGTTTGTATAAAAATATTTTACAAATACTAACTTGTCATGTATTGTTTTTGGTAGGCATGTATCAATTTGTTTGCTCGTAATTTTGAATATGTAATCCAGTGGTCAGATGCGTAACAGATTCTACAACATAAATTGTTCTCCATATCGATTATGGAAGGTTTCTAACAATGCTGAAGTCATCATATAACTCTTAACTATGTGACTAAACTCATACTCAATCAGTTTAGCCCGATTTCTTAAGGGTTGCACTTTTGGAGCTCAAGACATTGCACACTTGAGAGTTCAACTGTCAAATGTCATTGGCCAGTGTATGGATTACGAGCCCATAAATAAAACAAATCCAGTTGGAACAGTTTGTTTATTCTTTAATGTAATTCTAAAGCTAGAAAATGCTTCTAACAAAATCTTCTGAGTGTGAAAATACAATGGTAAACAGCTTGATTGCAAATGCTATTACATTTAATGATGTTACTACATTTAAGACTGTTATTGGTATATAATTTATTTCTTGGATTTAGAATACATTCTTACATATGAGACGCCGACACAACGTTGTTGGTATTTTAAGGCAAATATGAATGGTTATATGAGAGTAGTCTGGTTACTAACTGAGTTCAACTGTTCCTCAGAAAGGGCAATTTATTAATAGCCCAACAGCCAGGGCAACTAAGGGACCTACAGCTTTACGTGGAATCCGAACCACGTAGTGCTGGTCTGATTTTTAGCTAATTGACAAGCCTGATACTCAGTTATCTCCCCCACACAACATCTGCACAATGATTACCACCAACATGGACACCCCAGACTTCTCTAGTAGTGTCCACGCCGACAGCAACCATCAAGCGGACGCCATGTCGGTACTAAGAGGACCGAGCATCCAACCTATCGCCTACAATCTCCCAAAAACTTTGTCTCCATGTAGCTGGGTTACAGCACTGCGCCATTTAGATGTTAAATAAATATTTGAGTGAGAACTGATTTTACAGATCGGGCCATAGTTCTAGGCGTGTAGGAGAGGTAGTGCGAACGAGATAGTGAATATACCCCACCATACTTTTCCTACATCTATTTTGTACAGTCTGTTCAAAATCTTAATTAGATTGGCTGCTATGATTATATTTTTGGCTCGATGGTGCTTGTGTTATTGAAATTTAGTAATTTATAAGATGTTTTATTTAATCATTTAACTTAATTATGTTTTAAAATTCATAATTAAGTTGGTTTATATTTTTTGTAAACAATCATTAAATAATGAAAACATATTTTTAGAAGAAAACAAAAAAAATCTGAATTTGTTCTATACCAGAACATGGTAATTAGAAAATACGGTAGGTATCACGGGACTGCACATTAGACTGTGACGTTACATGGGCGAAATCAGCTTGTTTGATTATTCTATTAAATACTGGTAACTAAATCTACCAATCATGGAGAGGGATATCCATTGATGCATGCTAGAAACAGCAGGCCCAGAACTATGGACTGGTCAATACCGGCTTGATTCTTATGTCAAAAAATAAAAATAGTATAATTTTTTTAATTGTTTCCTTAAGAAAAAATAAGGTTTGTAGGCTTTGCTTTATATATACAGGGTGAATGGTACGTGGTGTTTAAAAATTTAAGGGCTTAAACTGCATGCTTGGGGCTACTTAAAAACGCAAATTTCAGTTTTATATGCCAAATGGTTAGTGCGGTATGTTCAAATTAAGATTTTTTTTTTAAATCGTGGACCTAACCATAAAAGATCTTTATTACTTACTCAAAAGATCATATTTTTTAAACTGTGACACCATTTTTGAAATCTACATTAAATTTTCAACAAGAATAATGAGCTAGTAAGATGCGTAAATTAAGGTTGGTATTTAAAATTATGCGTTAAATTAAAAAAATCATATTTTTTGTAAAATGTTAAAAAATGTTTTACGCTTAGTTACTAAATTATGGTAACGGACATAATGTGTCAAACCATACAGAAAACTGCGTAATTTAATGTTCTTTTCAATAGTATAATTGTGATTTTAATTATTTTGTTTTATCATCGAAAACGTTAGGTGAAACTGAATTAAAACACAGTTTGCAGAAAACTTGAAGCTTTGACTATTTATTAAAAGAAAGATTATAATACTTTGATTTGATATTATATTAAGACATACTAATTACATTCGTAAAAATAATTGAAAAAAAGGTCAACTTAAAATAATAAGATCTACAAATGTTGTTCAAACTGCCTTCCTCCATTTCTGATGCAGGCCCGTGCTCTCTTGCGCATTTGTTGAACTGTCACTTTTGTAGAGACTTCTTGGCGCACTACTTCAGCAGCCGCAGTTATTCTCTCCCTCAGTTCTTGTTCTGTGTTGATAGGTGCAGAATAGACTTTTTGTTTCATCCATCCCCATACACAGAAATCCATGGGACTAAGGTCCGGCGATCTAGCTGGCCACGGTACGGTCCCACCCCGTCCAATCCATGTAGGATAATTGAGCGTCAACCAGTGACGCACTTCTGCGGTGAAATGCGGTGTAGCATCTTGTTGGAAAATGAGACTGTCTCTTTTTTCTTGGTTGAGATGGTCTAGCAGCAAAGGGAGACTGTGCTGTAAAAAGTCCAAAAAGCGTTCCCCGTTAAGGTTTCCCTCGAAGAAATGTGGGCCAATAATGTTTCACCTACTATTCCAACCCATACCATAATGTGAAATCTCCTTTGAAAAGATCGTTCTTTGGTTGCTCTTGGGTCGTCTTCTGCCCACATGTGCATATTATGTGTATTAAAGATTCCTTGTCTTGTAAATATGGTCTCATCTGTCCAAAGGATCTTTTTGAAGAAATTATACTGCTCAATATCGCTATTGAGCAACCATCTACAGAACTGAACACGTGGAGCGAAGTCTTGAGCTTCAAGTGCTTGTACAGGCGTGAAGTGGTATGGATGAAACTTGTTTCTATGAAGAATATCCAACACTTTCCACTGTGAAACATTTAGTTGAGCCGCAATTGCCCTACTACTACTCTCTGGGTTTTCTTGAAAGGTATTCAGAATCAATTCTTCAACACCTACATCATAATTAACTGGACCTACCTCAGAAGACTTTCTTTGAACTTTTCCACTTTCCACTAACCTCTGGTGAAGTCTAGTGAACACCTGTGGGCTTTTCGATCTGGGTACCTTAAACTGTACTCTCTTTGCGCAGGCAAGTGCATTGCCGTTGCAAAATCCATAAACAAAATGCATTTCTGCATATTCTCTTGTAGTGAACTCCATGATGCTACAGAACTGAATAGCTTATACACAGACCCGGTCTAAAGAGTAAACAGATAATGGATTCCAGTTTTCCTCGTGATAAGGTTGCTTTAAAAGAAACTAACTTTTGTCAAACTAAGCAGGTAGTGGAATTTCCCAGTCATTAAGGACAACAGACAAAACTATTGATAAGGTTGGGGTGTATGCCGGGTCTAAGAATTGTGGTTAAAACCCCATTTGTCCCTGATTTACATGTGTTTTTAATCACATAACGTTATTTGAATGTCCAGTCCTAGTTGCTGGCTAGTAAGATAGTCTTACAATTTTTTAACCACTCTGTGTTTCTTTCTATTCTAATAATAATAAAAAATAGAACATTGTACGATAATACAAACAAAAGCATATCAATGGAAAGACCATTAAATTATGCAGTTTTCTGTATAGTTTGACACATTATATCCATTACCATAATTTAGTAACTACGCTTAAAACATTGTTTAAAATTTTACAAAAACATGATTTTTTGGCTTTAAAGCATAATTTTAAGTAACAACCTTAATTTACGCATGCTACTAACTCATTATTCTTGTTAACAATTTAATGTAGATTTCAAAAATGGTTTCATAGTTTAAAAAATATGATCTTTTGAGTAAGTAATAAAGCTTTTTTCTGGTTAGGTCCATGATTTAAAAAGAAATCTTAATTTGAACATACCACACTAACCATTTGGCATATAAAACTGAAATTTACGTTTTTAAGTAGCCCAAGCATGTAGTTTAAGCCCTTACATTTTTAAACACCACGTACCATTCACCCTGTATATAAAAGAAAACTAACAAAGGAGCTAAAACAACGATAATTGGCTTAATTGGTAGTGATATGGCTGTGAAAAAGTACAAGTAAACATCACACAACACAAGTTTATTACAATAAGTACAAAAATGATGGCAATTGATTCAGCAACCATGTTTACCCTCCTCCTCCTCAGACCAGAGGCATTCGCCAAAGGATTCTTTTATTGTACTAATATTGCAATAAATTATGTGATGTTCACTTATATTGTATTCTTGCCAGCATGTAAAGTGCTAATTAAGATACTATCTATATTAACAGTCAAATTTAGACCACCAAATTAATAAAGCTAAGTTAAGTGGCAAACAAAAAATTGAAATTTCATCATAAGTCATGAAATGTTAGTGGTTTAAAATAAGTTTTGGCTATTGTTAAGATCATATATTGAATTCTTAGTACGTAGTTCTGTTGAATGTGTTTCAGCTGGACTCATATCAAAATATCTAGATTATGAGGACCTGTTTTCAACCTGTTAACATCCATCCAGATGCTAAATGAACTTTTCTGATAACCTATAAATATGAATGAAAATTTCCTTTATTTAGACAAATTAGATTATTAATAATTTTTGTTAGTTCCACAAACTGTTTTATTATAAGAAATAGAAGTAGATAACAGAAATAAAGAATTAAATAATACATATTAATAAAACTATGTATTATTATCATAAATATAAACTAAAGTAAATGGAGGAAAGGTATTAATATAAACCAACATAAAAAAAAAAAAACAAATAAGACCGTTTATTCTACAATTTAAATATATGATAAATGAAATTATTAAAATTTTTTACATCTACTTTTACGTTTATTAAATGGAATCTTTATTTGATGTCTTCTCAACATATGATTTCTCAAGCCGCAAGCATTAATGTATTTATTCTCGCAGAGAGTACATGGAAAGTTTCTCTGGTGGGTGTGTTTGGCTGCTTCATGATACTCGACACCATTTTTTGACAGGCCCTTGAACTCACAATGCGAACAGTAGTAGTATTTCTTTGGCTTATTGTGTTTCTGAGCGACATGGTCTTGAACTTCCAAGAAACTGAGTGACATAAACTTGCAGTGAGGGCATTCTATAACAGCCTCGCCAAAACTGTGTTTTCTGATAATGTGGGATCTCAAATCATTGTTTTGTTTAGTTTTGTAGTCGCAGTAAAAACAATTGTACATTTTTTTATTTATACTACAAACATATTTTATGTGATAGTCTAATTTTTTGAGACTGGTTGCCCAATAGTTGCAATGCGTACATTTCCCTGAAAATATAAGTTTTCTACATTAACAAGTTCAGTTAGGAAGGTTATTAAAAAGATTTGTTAATGTACTAAGCTTAGATATTATGTGATTGTCTTAAAAGCACTTAAGACAACAGTAAACTCTTGAATTAATGGACTATATGGGGCAGGCTCTAGTCTGTTAAATCAAGCTGTGATGCTGCAAGCTCATTGATAACTCACCAGTTGATAAAATGCCACATCTTATTGAAAATTAACTGTGATGCTGCAAGCTCATTGTTAACTCACCAGTTGATAAAATGTACAAATACATATTTCATAAAGGTAATTAGTTAAAACAGGGTGTCCAGTAAACCTCCTTAAACAAATTCCCTGACTTTTCCCTGATTTCATACAAAATTTCCCTTACCCCAAATCGACATAGTTACATCTGTCTATTTAACTTAATTTAGTAATATTATGTACCACCATGTATATACATTATGTTACTTACAGTCAATTACAATTATTAATTACAGAAATTTCAATATTTCACAAATATATTTTTATTGATAACCGTAATAATTTAATTCAAAACTATTACCTACAATAATTATTCTTTTTGAACTACTTTATAGAAGTAGAGGTAGAATTAAAAATATATTTAGCCTTGAATAAAAAAAAAAAAAAACACACCTTTTATTCTATTGTTAAATTATGACAATTTTCAATGCCTTGCAAAATGGCAGTATATTATAATTTCCCCAAAACCAGCATACATTTTAGGTCTATGGTAACAAGTACTAATCAGACAATTATTTCAGTAAGTTTTTAACTTTTAGTGATATAAAACTAGTTGTATAAGGCTGAACATGCAAAACGAAGCAATTAAGTAGCTTTTTCATAGTTTAGAATATTGAATGGCATGTAAAATTAACATTTAGTACTGAACAAAGTAAAAGATTTTTTTAGCGCACCCAAGTATATAGTGACTATTACAAATCACAACACACTGGTGTTCTTGATAGGATTTTCCAGGTTTTATTTCGAATTCCCTGATTTTTCCCTAACTTTTCCAGGTCATTTAAAATTCCCTGACTTTTCCAGGTTTTCCCTATTTTCCCTGTTGCTGGACACCCTGTAAGTGCAGGATAAAGGGTATTTAAGATACATTGAATACTTATACACATAAGAGGTTACATTAACTGTATTTATTCGCCTTTTTAAAACAATACTGTATTCTACAACATTTTAAAAGACTGCACTGAAGGTTTGGCCTCAATGTTGTCCTACTAACCATCTAAAAAAATTGACTACTTATTTAACTATACGTGTTATTGGGAAGGTTGACTATTTGTGGAATATTTGAAGTTGCCTATGAAAAACACGTTTTATAAATTAAAATTATTTATAAAAATTCCTTCAGTGAGTGGTACCGTAGGCTATACTATAATACAACTGTAAGTTAAATATAAAGTTCGTTAAATCGGTGTCCTAGGGTTTAATGTACATGCTTGGAACTAATGAAGAGAGGACTCTCTATCTTGTGTGCGGAGGAATGTAGTATAAAAGTGTCGGTGATTATTTTACCATCATATGCAATGTTTAGAACCAATCAGAGTAGAGATTGTAACTTATCCTCAACAATGAGTTCTATTTAGTGACTAGAGAGCTTCCAGCAGTTTAGTGTAATATGAGTATATATACTAAATTACTATGTAATAATTATATAAGTCTTTATAATGGTAATAACTTCACTACTTGATTTCTTATTATTAATCATTTTCTTAAAATATACCAAAGTAATTTTTCATGCAGGCTGCTTTTTTAAGTTGTTTATAAAAGTCGATCACTATAATACGACCAACTTCTTTTACTGATTTTATTTAAATTGATTGTTACACCAGTTTGTAGTCCACAACTACTATTAATAACATAATTCAGGAAATTTAATTGATCCTAATTTTACTAAAAATAAGAGCCTGGAGTTTTATGTGAACTATAAAATGATAATTCTCAAACAGAGCTTGAAAACATAAGTATGTTAATTTGAGCTGATGCGTATTAAATAACTAGTGTAAAAACAAGAGAGGTAATATTTTTATTTCAAAAATATTTGTTACTAGAATACACCCCTCCACACTTCAAGGACCCCTGACACTCACTGTACTCGATACATCTCAGCATGTGACTTTTGACTACAAATAATAGATTAACTGTATTAAGTAAAATCACAATATCAAATTTATTTAAAGTATCTCACTAACACTACTGGCCTTGTTACCTATTTATTAGTATAAATACTCAATGGTTTTATTTAGCCTATTTCAAACGTGCTCATTTCATTTGTTTTTGTTTAACAGTTGAAGATAAACTCTTAATGCATCAATAGGACAATGTCAAACATACAAAATAAACATGTTTATATATTTACAAAACAGCTGTTATTAATTTATTAAAATCAATCCAATGTTATCCTTATGGAACAATCTTTTAGGGGTGGTTTTACTTCTTGGAATATTTTATTAAGATGAAAATACTTTAGTTGTACTATTTAAGACTTAAAGAATCAGTGTACAAAAAATGTCAGCTCTCTACCTACATGCGAAGTTAGAGAATTAATTAGTGATCAGGTGTCCTTATATGCAAAGTATCTCTTCATTCAAATATTGTTTAGCAAAAAACCTAACACTCTTTAGCTTTAAATAACTATGTTATCTTAGTATTTCTATTATTGTTAAGGCATTCAAATGAAGTGGTACACATATCCTTATACATAAGGTGTCCATGAAGTGGATCAGAACCATATGAAGAGTACAACAAGGAAGCATTACATCCAATTTTACAAGGGGGAAAAGTCTTAATTTTATCCTAAAAAATTAAGTTATATGATTTTGTTTATCAAGTTATAACTAAGCTTACAACATATCTCGTGTTAGTAAATAAATATAAGTTTGTTTAAATTGCAATATTTTTATCTATAATCTGCGCTAAAAACACTGTCAGCTCCACTTATGTAAACCAAAATTATAAAATATTATTTTGTAGGCTTAAGCTACCATTGGCTTTCGGTAACGACTGTGTCAAGGTGTTATTTACAATGTCTCAGAGATACCACTGAGGATGCCACATCACAGCATGTGCGAAACGTTTGGTGAAGTAAATATTGTAGATCCCAGGGCGAGCCTCAGCTACTGGGCGGGTCGCAGGTGGCGGATAGCGAATGTTCCACCTCGTCATTGATGAGGTGGACAACTGCGAATAAGGGGAAACCCTAATAAGCAGTCCCGGACCGAGATTCGCAGGGGCAGCTGAGGTGTGCAGCTGACAGGCTTAGTGACCCCGCGGTACCCTGAACTCATTACCACACCCAACACACTTATAGTTACATACCTAAGGACCGCACTGAGTCCTTAGATAATGAACCAAGCATGGGAGCAGAGGGCAGCCACACTGGCCAGCCCTTGTTTTCCATTGCTCGGCGCCAAATCAATGTCGGGGGGGGACATGTCTCTCTCCGATTCTGAATCCAACTTGGCTGAGGACCGCTCATTTTTTTTTTTTTTTTCCCCTTTTTTTTTTTTTTTTCCCCAAAAAAATTTTTAAAATTGGGGGCCCCTTTTTTCCCCTTTAAAAAAAAAAGGGGAAAAATTTTTTTTCCGGGGGGGGGGGGGTTTTTTAAAAAAATTTTTTAAAAAAAAGGGGGGGGAAAAATTCCCCTTAAAAAATTTTTTTTTAAAAAATTTAAATTTTTTTTTTTTTTTTTTTTTGGGGTTTTTTTTTTAAAGGGGAAAAAAAAATTTTTTTTTTTTAAAAAGGGGGTTCAAAAAAGGGGGGTTTTTTTTCCCGGTTTTTTTTTTGGGGCCCCAAAAAAGGGGGCCCCCGGGGGGTTTTTTTTTGGGGGGCCAAAAACTTTTAAGGGGGGGGCCCCGGGGGGGGCCCCCCAAAGGGGGGGGGGTTTTTAAAACCCCCCCCCTTTTTTGGGGGGGGGCCCCCTCCCCGGGGGGGGGGAAAAAGGGCCCCGGGGGGGGGGGGGGTTTGGGTTTGGGGAAAACCCCCCCGGGTTTTTTTTTGGGGGGGGGGTTTTTTTTTTTTCTTTGGGGCCCCCTTAGTTTTAATTTTAAATTTTTTTAAAAAAACCCCCCCCCCCCCCCTTTTTTTTTTTTAAAAAAAATTTTTTTCCCCGTTTTTTTTTAAAAAAATTTTTTGGGGGGGTTTTTTTAAAAAAATTGGGGGGGTTTTTAAAACCTTTTTTTTTTGGGGGTTTTTTGGGGGGGGAAAACCCCAAAAATTTTTTTTTTTTTTTGGGGGGGGGGGAAAAAGGGGCCCCCCCCCCGGCCCCGGGGGGACCAAAAAAAGGGGATGGGGGGGGCCCCCCCCCAAAAAAACCCTTTTTGGGGGGGGGTTTTTTTTGGCTTCCGGGGGGAAAAAAAAGGGGGGTTTAAAAAAAGGTTTAAAAAAAGGAAACCTTACCCCCCAAAAAGGGGGGGTTTTTTTTCCCCCTTTGGGGGGGGTTTTTTCCCCCCCGGGGGGGGTTTTTTTGGGGGTTTTTAAAAATTTTTTTTTGGGAAAAGGAACCCCAAAAAAACCCCCCCTTTTTGGGTTTTTTAAATTTTTTTTTTTTTTTTAAAAAAAAGGGCCCTTGGCCCAAAAAAAAAGGGGGGTTTAACCGGGGCCCCCCTTTTTTTTTTTTGGGGGGGGGGGGGAAACCCTTTTTCCCAAAAAAACCCCTTAAGGTTTTGGGGGGTTTTTTTTTAAAATTTAAAAAATTTTTTTTTTAAAAAAACCCCCAAACATCCCCGGGGGGGTTTTTAAACCCAAATTTTCCTTGGGGAAAAAAAAATTTTTTTCCCCCCCCCCTTTTTTTTAAATTTTTTTTTTTTTTAAGGGTTAAAAAACCGGGGGGGTTTTGGGGGGGGGGTTTTTTTTGGGGGAGGGTTTTTTTTCCCCAAGGGGCAAAAAAAAAACCCGGAAAGGGGGCCCGGGGGGCCGGGTTCCCGGGGGCCCCCGGGCCTTTTCCCCCCCCCCAAAAAAACCAAAAACCTTTTTTTTTTAAAAAAATTTAATTTTTTTGGGCCTTTTTTTTTTAAAAAGGGGGGGGGGGCCCCCTTTTTTTTTTGGGCCCCACAGGGGGGGGGTTTTCCAAAAAATTTTTTTTGGGGGTTTTTTTTGGGGGGCCCGGGGGTTTTCCAAAAAAGGGGCCCCGGGGGGAAAAATTTTCTTTTTTTAAAAGGTTTTGGGAAAGGGGGGGGCCCAAACCCTTTTTCCCCGGGGGCCCCAAAAAAAGGAATCGGGCGGGGTTTTGGGGGCCCAAAAACCCCCCCCCCTTTTTTTTTGGGGTTTTTTTTAAAATTTTTTCCCCTTTTAACAAAAACCCCTTTTCATTTTTTTTAAAAAAAGGGGGGGCCCCCCCCCTTTTTTTTTGGGGGGGTTTTTTTTTAAACTTTTTTTTGGGAAAAAAAACCCCGGGAAATTTTTTTTTTTAAAAATCTTTTTTAAAAAAAAATTTTTTTAAAAAAAACCCCCCAAAAAAAAAAATTTTTTGGGGAAAAAAATTTTTTCCCTTTTAAATTTTCCCAAAAAAAAAAAATTTGAATTTTTTTTTGGGGGGGGTTTTTTTTAAATTTTTTCCCCCTTTGGGGCCCCCCTTTTTAAAAAAATTTTTTCCCCCCCCCGGGGTTTTTAAAAAAAAAAATTTTTTTTTTAAAAAAATTTGGGCCCCTTTCTCCTTAAAAAAAAAAATTTTTTTTTTTTTGGGAAAAATTTTTTTTCCCCCCTTTTTTTCCCCTTTTTTTAAAAAAAATTTTAACCTTTTTTTCCCGGGGGGGAAAAAAAAAAAAATTTTTCCCCCTTTTTTAAAAAAAAACCCAAAAGGGATTTTTTTTTTTCCCCAAAAAAAAAGGGAATTAAAAAAAAACCCCAAAAAAATTTTTTCCCCCAAAAACCCCCCCAAAAAAAATTTTTTTTTTTGGGGTTTTTTTGGGAAAAAAGGGGGTGGGGAAAAAATTTGGCAAAAAAAAGGGTAAAGTTTTTTCAAAAAAAATTTTTTCAAAAAAAAAATTTTTTTCCCCCTTTTTTTTTGGGGAAAAAAAAATTTTGGGGGCCCCCCCCAAAACCGGGTTTTTTTTTAAAAGGTTTTTTTTTTTTTTTTTTTTAAAAAAAACCCCCCTTTTTTCCCCCCCCCCCCCCTTTTTTTTTTTTTTTAAAATTTTTTCCGGGGTTTTTCCTTTTTTTTTTTTCGGGGGGGCCCCCAAAAAAAGGCCCCCTTTTAATTTTTTAAAATTTTTTTTTGGGGAAACCTTTTTTTTTTCCCAAAAAAATTTTTTTCCTTTTTTTTTTGGGGGGGTTTTTTTTTAAAACCCCCAAAATTTTTTTTTTTTTTTCCCCCTTTTAAAACCCTTTTCCCTTTTGGGGTGGGGGTTGGGTTTTTTCCTTTAAAAATTGGTCGGTGGGGGAAAAAATTTTTAAAAAAACCCCCCCCCTTTTTTAAAAAATTTTTTTAAAAAAAAAAAATTTTAAAATTTTTGGGGAAAAAAATTCCCCCCCCAAAAAAGGGGGGGAAAAAAAGGGGTTTTTTTTTTTTTAAAAAAAAAAATTTTTTTTTTTAAATTTTTTTTATTTTGGGCCAAAGGGGGGGTTTTTTTTCCCAAAAAAAAAAAAAAAAAAAAAGGGGGGAAAAAAGGGGGGGGGGTTTTTTTTTTTTTTTTTTTAAAAAGACTAAAGGAAAAAAAAAAAATTTGGGCCCCAAAAAAATTAAAAAAAAAAAAAAAAACGTTTTTTTTTTTTTTTTTTTTTTTTTTTTTTAAAAATTTTTTTTTTTTTTTTTTTCCCCTTTTTAAAAATTTTTTTTTTAAAAAAATTTTTTTTTAAAAAAAATTTTTTTTTTTTTGGGGGGGGTTTAATTTTTTAAAAAATTCAAAAATTTTAAAAAATTTTTTTAAAATTTAAAAAAAAAAAAAAATTTTTTTTTTCCCCCCCCCTTTTTTTTTGGGGGTTTTTTTTTTTCCCAAAAAAAAGGGGGGGTTTTTTAATTTTGGTTTTAAATTTTTAAAAAAAAAAAATTTTTTTTGGGGCCCTTTTTTTTTTAAATTTAAATTTTTTTAAAATTTTTTTTTTTTTTTGGGGGGGGCCAAAATTTTAAAAAAAAAATTTTTTTTTAAAAAAAATTTTTATTTTTTTTTTTTTTTAAAAGGTTTTTTTTTTTTGGGGGGAAAAAAAAAAAAGGTTTTTTTTTGGGGCCCGGGTTTTAAATTGGGTTTTTGGGGGGTTTTTTTTTTTTTTTTGGAAAAAAATTTTAAAAAATTTGGGGGTTTTTTTAAAAAAACCCCCTTTTTTTTTTAAAAAAAAATTTTCCCCCTTTTTTAAAAAAAAATTTTTTTAATTTTAAAACCAAAAAAAATTTTTTTTCCCCCCAAAAAATTTTTTTGTTTTTTTTTTTTTGTTTTTTAAAAACCTTTTTATTTTAAAAAAAATTTTTAAAAAAAAAAAAAACCCCAACAAAAAAAAGGGGGCTTTTTTTTTTGGGGTTTTTTTTAAAAAAAATTAAAAAGGGTTTTTAATTTTTTTTAAAAAAAAAATTTTTAAAAAAAAATTTTTTAAATTTTTTAAAAAAATTTTAAAAAATTTTTTTTTTTTTAAAAAAAAAAATTTTTTTAAAAAAAAAAAAAAAAAATTTTTTTTTAAAAATTTTTTTTAAATTTTTTTTTTAAAAATTAAAAAATTTTTAAAATTTTTTTTTTTTTTTAAACCAAAAAATAAAAAAAATTTAAACCCAAAAAAATTTTAAAAAAAATTTTTTTTTAAAAAAACCCCCAAAAAGGGTTTTTGGGGGGGGGGGGGGAAAAAAAAAAATTTTTTGGGCCCCAAAAAAAATTTTTTAAATTTTGGAATCAAAAAAAAAAATTTTTTTTTTTAAATTAAAAATTTTTTTTTTTTTAAAAATTTTTTTTTTTTTTTTTTTAAAAAAATTTTTTTTTAATTATTTTTTTTTTTTTAAAAAAAAAAAAAATTTTTTTTTAAAATTTTTTTTAAAAAAAAAAATTTTTTTTTTAAATTTTAAAATTTTTTGGGGGATTTTTTAAAAATTTGGGGTTTTTTTTTAAAAAAAAAAAAGGGGGGGCCCCCCCCCCCAAAAAAGGGGGCAAAAAAATTTTTAAAATTTTTTTTTAAAAATTTTAAAAAAACTTTTTTTTTTTTTAAAAATTTTTTTTTAAAAAATTTTTTAAAATTTTTTTTTTTTTCCCAAAATTTTTAATTTTTTTAAAAAAAAATTTTTTTTTTAAAAAATTTTTAAATTTTTTTTTTTTTTAAAATTTTAAAAAAAAAATTTTTTTTGGGGGTTTTTTTTTTTAAAAAAAAAAAGGGGTTTTTTAAAAGGGGGGTAAAATCCCCTTTTTAAAAAAAAATTTTTAAAAATTTTTTTTAAAATTTTTTTCCCCCCCCTTTTTTTAAAAAATTTTTTAAAATTTTAAAAAAGGGAAAAAAAAATTTTTTAAAAAATTTTTTAAAAAAAAAAAAATTTGGGGGGGTTTTTTTTATTTTTTTTAAAAATAAAAAATTTCAAAAAATTTTAAAACCCAAAAAAACCAAAAGGGGGGAAATAAAAAAAAAAAATTTTTGGATTTTTTTTTTTTTTTTTAAAAATTTTTTTTTAAAAAAAAAAAAATTTTTATTAAAAAAAAGGGGGGTTTTTTTTTTTTTCCCCCCCTTTAAAAAAAAACCCCTTGGGAAAAAAAATTTTTTAAAAAAAAAAAAAAGGGGGTTAAAAATTAAAAAAGGGGTTTTTTGGGTAAAACTTTTTGGGGGAAAAAAAAAAAAGGGGGGGTTTTAAAAAAAAAACCCCCAAAATTAAAAAAAGGGGGGTTTTGGGGGGGGGGGGGTTTTTTTTGGGGGGTTTTTTTTTCCCCCCCCAAAAGGGGAAAATTTTTTAAAAAAAAGGGGGGGAAAAAGGGGGGGAAAATTTGGGGGGAAATTTCCTTTTGGGGGGGCCCCCCTTTTCCCCGGGGGGGGGTTTTTTTTTCCCCCTTTGGGTGGGGGGGGTTAATTTTTTTTTTTTGGGGGGGGGGTTTTTTAAAAATTTTTTAAGGGGGGGGGGGGAAATTCAAAAAAAGGGGGGGGTTTTTTTTTTTTTTTAAAAATTTGGGGGTTTTTGGGAAAAAAAGGGGGGGTTTTTTTCCCCTTTTTTTTAAATTAATTTATTTTCCCCGGGGAAAAAATTTTTTTAAAAAAAAAGGGGGCTTAAATTAAAAAAATTTTTTTAAATAAAATTTTTTAAAAGGGAAAAATTTTTTTTTTTTTTTTTTTAAAAAAAAAAATTTTCCCTTAAAAAAATTTTTTTTAAAAAAAAAAAAAACCAAAAATATTAAAAAAAAATTTTTTTTTAAAAAAAAATTTTTTTTTTAAAAAACAATTTTTAAAAATTTTTTTTTTTAAATTTTTGGTGGGGGGGGAAAAAATTTGTTTTTTTTTAAAAAAAAAAATTTTTTTTTTGGGGGTTTTTTTGGGAAAAAAAGGGGGGGCCCAAAAAAAGGGGAAAAAAAAAAGGGGGGTTTTTTTGGGGGGAAAAAAAAAAAAAAAAAAATTTTTGTTTTTTTTGGGGGGAAAAAAAAAAAATTTTTTCCCCCTTTTTTTTTAAAAAAAATTTTTTTGGGGTTTTAAAAACCAAAAAAGGGGCCTTTTTTTAAAATTAAAAAAATCCCAATTTTTTTAATAAAAAAAATTTTTTGAAAAAAAAATTTTTTTTAAAAAAAAAAAAATTCCCCCAACAAAAAAAAATTTTGGGGAAAAATTTTTAAATTTTTTAAAAAAAAAAAAAAATTTTAAATAAAAAAAAAAAAATTTTTTAAATTTTTATTTTTTTTTTTAAAAATTTAAAAAAAAACCAAAAAATTTTTTTTTTTTAATAAAAAAAAAAACCCAAAAAATAAAAAATTTTTTTTAAAAAAAAATTTTTGGTTTTTAAAAAAAATTTTTTTTAAAAATTTTTTTTTTGGTTTAAAAAAATTTTTTTAAATTTTTTTTAAAAAAAATTTTTAAAAAATTTTTTTTTTTTTTTTTAAAAAATTTTCCCAAAAAAAAAATTTTTAAAAATTTAAAAAAAAAAAGGGGGGTTTAAAAAAAAAAAAATTTTTTTCCCCTTTTAAAAAAAATTTTTTTAAAAAAAATTTTTTTTAAAAATTTTTTTTTTTTTTTAAACCCCCCCAAAAAAAAATTTTAAAAAATTTTTTTTTTTAAAAATTTTTTTGGGGGGCCCCCCGGGGTTTTTTTGGGAAAAAGGGGGGGTTTTTGGGGGGGCCCCCAATTTTTAAAAAAGGAAAACCCCCCAGGGGGAAATTGTTTTTTTTTTTCCCTTTTTTAAAAACCCTTTCCTTTTTTGGGTTTTTTTTTTTTTTCCCCCCAAAATTTAAGCCCCCAGGGGGGGGGGTTTTTTTGGGGGTTTTTTTTTTATGGGAAAAAGTTTTTTGGGGTTTTTTTTTTTTTTAAAAATTTGGGTTGAAAATTTAAAATTTTTTAATTTTTAAGGGAAAAAAAATTTTTGTTTTTTTTGTGAAATTTTAATTTTCTAACCCAAAAGGTCGGGCCCCAATTTTATAAGGAAAAGCCCGAAGGCTTAAAACTTTTTTTTTTAAATTTTATCCCCTAAAGAAAAATCCCCCCGACCCAACCCTATAAAATGGGTGCGTAAATTAACCCCCGGTTTTCTCTTTTGCTTTAATGCTTAAAAAACAGTTTGAAAATTCATTCCCCCCTCCGTTTTAAAATGTAAAGGGGAAAACATTATGAGGAAAGGAATGGTTCGGGGAAAAAGGGGTTAAAGGGGGGTTTTAAAAATGGCCGCACCAAAAAACCCTTTTATTCTAAGGAAAAAAATGGGCGACCCTTTAGCATTATAAAATAATCCGATTCAAAAAAGGGACTGTAAAGTGAAAAAATTTAACCCCCAATTTTCGTCTTTAGCTTTAAACGTTTCCTGCTGTTTTTCAGAAATTTCTTTACGAAATTGTGTTTGAAAAATTTTAAAAATTTTCGGAAAACTGTAATTTTTATCTGGGGCCAAAAATGGGTTTCCCGATGGCCAAAAACCAAAAATATTTTGGGCAATGCCAAAAGAGTTTCTCAAGCGATACAGTAACGAGGGGGTTGATTTTTTTAGCCATATTGTCACAGGTGGATGAAACATGGCTAGCCTACGTTACACCGGAATCGAAGCAGCAATCAATGGAATGGCGGCATTCATCATCCCCTAGGAAAGTGAAATTAAAACAAACAATTTCTGCTCAGAAAATAATGTGCAATGTGTTTTGGGACAGAAAGGGTGTGTTGGTGGTTGATTTTTTGCCTCGTAGTGACATGATCAATGCAGCTGCTTACTGTGAGACTTTACAAAAACTGCGCCGCGCAATTCAAAAGTTTTTATCAGAGTGGCATGATGAGTGCAGGTGTCGTTTTGCTCCAAGATAATGCCCGTCCACACATAGCAAATCGAACACAAGACCTTATCACTACTTTTGGCTGGGAACAATTGGACCATCCTCCATACAGTCCCAATCTAGTGCCGAGCGACTACCATTTGTTTCTGCACTTGAAGACGCATCTGGCAGGGCAGCGCCATTTCGATGATGACGAAGTAAAAACGATCGTGAAGCAGTGGTTGTCTAATCAGACGGCAACCTCCTTTGACGATGGCATACAAAAGCTGGTCCCAAGATACGATAAGTGCCTTAATATTAATGGGAATTATGTAGAGAAGTAAAGTATGGCTTTTCCAGTGAATAAATTATTTTTGGAAAAGATTTACTTTTTGTTTATTATATCAAAACAGTACTTACTTTAAAAACACGCCTCGTATTTCTGTTTTACACATGTGTAAAGGCAGGAGATGGTGCTGCGCCCATGCATGCTGACTGGATGCTCCCCCCCCATTTCATTCATAGACAATTTACGTTTTTTTAGGCTGAGGTAGTTAGCTAAAGTTAATGCTAACAAAGTGATGGAAGGCTGTGTATATATCCGTTTGCTGCATACGAAGGGTTTAAACTAAATAGGCGTACTCTACATATAAGCTAGCCTACCTAAACAATTAAACAGTACCTTAAAATATTCTTCACTTTTTTTAGAAATTTTCAAAAGTGTATAAAAAGTGAAGAATATAATTATTTACAAATATATACTCCATCTTTACAAGCACCTTAAGACAAAAAAATAAACATTTCAGGTGTTAAAAAAATCAACTTACAACTAAGAAAATCATTTGAATAATAAAAGGGATTTTGTACAAACCAATCATAACAATTCTTTTTTAAATCTTTAAACTATACTTGCACAAGCAATTAATTAGTCAATTTTTCACTTTAAAAGGCATAACAATATGACTGTTTTGCGTTTGCTGAACCTGTGATTATCAATTGGGAGTAGATTTTTGTTTCTGGTGCTGTAATTTGTTCAAGAAGTCTAAGCAACTATGAATTATTTATTATGTATGCAGTAAGTTTAACTAAAAAAAGGTAATGTAACTGGTCTTACCAAATCAGGGTGCTGCAATTTGGTTTGGTTCCCCGTTTGTTCAAAGTGACTATAACTGACGGAAGGGTACATTTCTTCTAAATGACTATTGTTACTGTCACATTGTAGGTCTGATTGATTCCATCTACAAAAATTAAAGCAGCTGATAAGCTTTACAACAATAAAGAGAAAGTTTTCTGTTTACATGTTAACTCAATTCTTTACTATGAAACGTAATATTCAACAGAGATGAGAACGTTAATTTGGATTACCTACGTTGTCTGGTGACTAACTGAGATACAATGTGTCTACGTTTGTATCTAGAGCTGCTTACATGAGTAGTAAACAATATTGCTGCTGTGTTAGCAAATAACATGGTCAGGCATGTTACATACAAAATATTATGCAATAAATATACATATGCTCAACAACTTATTGTCATACTTGGGATTAACGATTAAAAATAATTAACGATTAAATTTAATCGTTACTTTTTCTATTAACTTTTTAACTTATTCGTTAGTTCGGTAATGTTTAACTTCTAACTTTAACTAGTTGAACATTTGGCTAACGGTTAAAGTAACTCAGTTAGTTTTTGAAATTGTGATAAAAGGTGCCATTTGGTCCGAGGAATGTGGACTGGGGAGAAAGTATCTAAAACTCAGATCAAAGATCGATTCTTTTCCTCATCCCCCAATTGTCACCAATAAGCAAGGTTACTGTTTTGAAGACACACCCCCTCCCCTTTAATCACATTTTACTGCCTTACAAATAAAAAAAGGTGGACAAAACGAGCACACCATTGTTGTGGGATTGACTTGTGTCCCTGGGGTGATCATTTCACTTGACTAGTTTACGTTTAGGGATAAAGTTGAGATAGTCATTTAGTTTTCTTGTTTTAAATCAACATGTTGGGCCTAAGCTTGTTTATCTTTCATAAACTCTAAAGCTGTAATTTTACCTGTTTACCATCTATCTGTATAATTAATTAGGAAAATCAGTTGCATTTTGACATTAATGCTGTCAATACTTGATTAATTGATCATACAGAATTACATATCTAAACTGTCCTGTTCAAAAGTAATCGGGAAAAACTATTTAAATGGTTAATCAAACCAACATTTCCTCAAACGTTTACTTTATTTTCAATTAGGCTTACTAGGTAAAATCAATCCATTATATGATACCACGCAACAGAATAAACTATCTTCAAGATTGCAGAACATATTTCAAGTAACAATTGCTATAATTCGTTCTGTTTTCATTTTTTTGCTATCGACACAGTCGAAAAGAAAAGATAATACTATCTTTAATATTAATGATAATACTATAATTATAATATTATTATAAATATAGTATTTATATTATATTTATATATTATACTATCTTTAATATTAAAGATAATACTATATTTATAATAATATTATTATAAAGTTAATACTGTATAATTAATAATACTATCAATGGTAATTAGTTTTGTATTTTTTTAATGATTTAGATAGTTTTCATAATTTTTAATTAACTTATTTCAGTAAGAATAAAACATGCACTCAGAACGGCAAATTCTTAAACATCTAATAAACATAACTGCTAATCGAAAATAGTATGAATAGATCTGCTTTCATTCACTTATAGAATGAGTATATTTTGTTCAGTTTTTGTTTACCCCTAATCTGCCCATACTTTCTTATCAGTGACCCTTCCTTTTTCCTTATCATCTCCAGCCTGATAAAAATTACCTAGAGTCAATATGTCAAGATATTATTTGGCCTTTCTTATTATCTCTGCAAATTAAAAAAAAGGTTTTGGTACCATGCATTTCCTATTAGATAGTTATTGATTTTTTAAAGTATAGCTTAACCTTCCGTCGGGCGCATTCGTTCCATAACGTGAGAGGGCGCACACGGAGGTAACCTTCGGGATAGAAAAATTAATGAAAAAAAATTCATATTATTGTTATAAATGAATTTTATTGTACTTAAATTGTATAATAAGTGTAGTATTACAAATAAATCATGAACTGATAGGAATTATCCCTTTTATACATTAATTAATATAATTATGTGTATATATTGTCAAAAACGTCAATTCTCCAAAATAGTTATAAGTTTATGTAAACAATAATACTTTTAAAATATTAAAATAATAAGAAATATTATTACTAGTCATTACAAATATATAACCTAACCTAACCTAACCTTATATAATTATGTATATATATATATTGTCAAAAACGTTAATTCTCCAAAATAGTTATAAGTTTATGTAAAAAATAATACTTTTAAAATATTAAAATCATAAAAAAAATATTATTACTAGTCATTACAAATATATAACCTAACCTAACCTTAGTTATAAGTTTAGGTATATACACACTATTTGCAGCAAAAAAAAAACAATATTTAAAGCAAAAAAACTATATACAGCAACAAACTAATAAAAAATGGTCAAATCCTTTGTACAAAATATATACAACGGCTAATATTTTACTTCACACCATAACATGCACTTTGGAGAAAGTTCCGGATTTTACAAACACAGTAGGGCGCACACGGAAGTAGACTCCGGACGGACAGTAACGTGGCAAGGCGCACAAGGAAGCAACCTCCAGGTAGCTGCGCGATACTCGACTAAGGCTAAACCAGACTGTGTAAAGGGGTGGTGGTTGTGACAAATAATTCTTGGAAGGGAGCTGATGAAGTACACCAACGGATGGCGCTGCAGACCGCAAGTGATAATTTGAATTTAGAAATATTTAGCCACACGGAGGTAAACTCCGTGATGCGCCCGACGGAAGGTTAAAAATGTAAAACTTAAATTTCAAAAACTTATGTCCGTTTTTGATAACAATTTTAGAAATTTAATTAAATATTTAATTTTTTAAGATTTCGGACAGATATATAACAAAAATTACTGTACAAATTGCTATTGTCTAATTAATAGTATTGTATAATGTATAATAAAATATAATGTATTATAATGTATTATAAAAAGGTCTATTTATCTAAGATATTATAAATAATAAGAGATAATACAGGTTAAGTATTTGTTTATGTATATTTTACTGTACCAAAACTAACTTTTAACTTTCAATTTCAGTTAATTTTCTAATAATTTAACTTTAATATCAGTTAGTTTCAATTTATTCCAACTTTTAACTTCAATTAGTTACTTTTTTAAAGTATTAACTTTAACTTTACTCAGTTTTAAAAAATCATTAACTTTCCCAAGTATGTATTGTAAATATAAAAATAAACTTACTAATCAAAGAAAATTCTACATACTTCTGGTTTGACAGTTTATAATTTATTTCTATTTATTCTTCAGATGCCGATTATCAAGATATGGGCGAATATGAATTTCGAATGATTGTGATGAATGTAAATGAGCGAATGTAGTCATTGTTACAAACTAAGGCCGACTATTCCTTATAAAGTGTCATTAACTAATAGCCCAATGACAAATGAACAGTCGGTGGTTAAGCTTTCAAAATGTGTTACGAGTCCGATTGGAATCGAACAGAGAACCTTTAGCTTATGAAGCTGGTATTTGTACGGTACCAGATTTTTCATTTATTACAATGCCAAGAAATATATAAACACTAGCTGAACTTGCCTGCTTCGCCAGTCATAATATTGAGTTTGATTTTATAATCAAAATGTACAGCAAGCTTTCAGTTTACTTTTATGTATAATTTACTACCGTACTCAATTATTTTTAATTTTTAAAGTATAGCCTACCACAATTTTACTCAACTTTTTTTATTTAACAGCTGATAATAAAATATATCAATCAATATAGCTCTATAAGACATAGTATAAGGTTGTCAAACCACTGTATGTGTATGGGTGGGCAGGTGGGTCAAACCACTGTACGCTTATGGATGGGTGTCATTGCAAGACAAAATCGGGCTGGTGACTGAATTTGTCCTTGCACACAGCCCGAGTGCCTGTTTACTGGTGTTGGGTCGGAAGCCACACTTAAGCTGTCATTTCCCAGTTTAGGTGTAAGAGACCCCTTTGGGGTTCAGCTTTTCACCTAGTAATATATTTTTATAGTACTAGTCTGTTGATAAAATAATTGAACAAGGCTATATAAGGCTGTATAAGGTTGTTACAAAAAGGTGGGGCTGGCTATGCATTTTCAGATTCTATGTGTGATTCTAAGCTAAAAATGAAGAATATTTTTTAAATTTCCGCTTTGTTTAGCACTAGACACCATTCTGTTTTTTTTTTTTTTTTCATAAAACAATTTATATCTTTGTTGTTATCTTTAGGATCTGCAACAAAACTCGATTAACGGGTTCATGTTAGAAGATATCATTTGATAACAAATATATTTTTAAACTATCTTGATTATTTTCAAAATTACAGCCATTTTGTTTTTATTTTACAAATATATAACAAACCACTAGTTTTATAAAAATTGTGTAAGACACAAAACAGTTTTTAAATATCTTTCCGATGATACCTCATTTGTAAAAATCGGTTTAGAAATACCAATTTTATGAACTAATATTAATTCACATGCAGTTTAAATACTGTCAAATTCTTACATTCTTACATATAAGACGCCGACACAACGTTGTTGGTATTTTAAGGCGAGTATGAATGGTTATATGAGCGTGGATGAGTGTAGTCTGGTTACTAACTGAGTTCAACTGCTCCTCAGAAAGGGCAATTTATTAATAGCCCAACAGCCAGGGCAACTAAGGGACCTACAGCTTTACGTGGAATCCGAACCACGTAGTGCTGGTCTGATTTTCAGCTAATTGACAAGCCTGATATTCAGTCATCCCCCCACACAACATCCGCACAATGATTACCACCCAACATGGACACCCCAGACTTCTCTAGTAGTGTCCACGCCGACAGCAATCATCAAACGGACGCCATGTCGGTATTAAGAGGACCGAGCATCCAACCTATCGCCTACAATCTCCCAAACACTTTGTCCCCATGTAGCTGGGTTAAAGCACTGCGCCACCAGTGTCGACAAATTAGTAGCCATTTAGTTTGCATGTGAGTAATGTTAGTTTGTATAAAATTCCTTGGCCGATCTTTACAAATGAGGTATCATTAGAAAGGTAAAGTTATTTAAAAACTGTTTTGTATCTTACACAATTTTTTTAAACCAGTGATTTTATGATATTTGTTAAAATTAAAATAAAATGGCTGTAATTTTTAAAATAATCGAGATAATTTTAAAATATTTGTATATAAAATACTACCTTCTAACATGAACCCATTAACTGAGTTTTGAAACAATTGTAAAAATAACAACAGATATATAAATTGTTTTATGAAAAAAAAAAAAAAATGGCGTCTAGCTGCTTAGCAAAGCTAAAATAGAACAAATACTATTCTTCATTTTTAGCTTTGCTTCATCACATATAGAATCTGAAAATGCATAGCCAGCCACAACCTTTTTATAACAACCTGTATACAAAATTTGAAGTTAATTGTACGTATAGTTTTGAAGAAATAGTGGTAAATGACTTTTTTATAAACAGATTTAATGTTGTTTGTTCATACAGTGGAGCTTCACTTATTTGACATAAGGGCCAGTAATAACTAGTCCATTACCTGAACGTAATAACAGGTCATTGCTCTGAAATTCTTTAGAATAGCAATGTATCGTTTGAAAATTTGTAGTTAAGCTCTTTAATGAGTTAAAACTTATTTTAAATGTCCTTTTACATACTATAAAGACTATTAAATAAGTTATGATTGAAAAACTCTTAGTTTTTCTACTATTCAGCATTTAAGGTTTCTGTTTGGATAGTCGACAAAAGTCATGACATCTTTGGCAAACTGTAACTTAGTCACAAATACATGTACCAAAATGGATCTTTTTAAACCTTATTACACCGTAAGCGCATATATTGACTTTGCTCTAAGCTCATAAACGTGTAATAATTACAAAAATAATATTTTCTAAATAATGTTTATAATTAAATCCGTCACTGTGTTTGGGTTATGGGTGGTGACTCATGAGAGACGCATTGTACGACTGACAGTGTACATTTCCGCTGCGCCGCCCCACACCACAAGCACATATATGCACAGTTACTTTCCAACCGAGTGGTTGTCATTGTCCGCCGCCTTACCTCTTTGAAACTGTGTATTTAGTTGTTTTTATCATTACTTTAGTTTAATATACATTAGTTATTTATTAGTTTTAAGTGTCAATATAAATAATACCGACGATTTTGTACAAGGTATACTAAATACATTGTATTCAAGTGCTATATGTATTTACTTATTTTTTATTATATGTTTTATGTGCAGGTACCTAATGTCTTTATCAGTTCATGTACATATAAATTTACTCAATTATAAATTTTTTATTAGTAGTAATAATATTTTGTTTTGATTCATATAGTGATCTATTCCTGAGGCTTACTTTCAAGTAAAAAAAGTTGCTTGTTCACATATTCATATATAAGAAAAAAGGTAAAATAAGTTAATAAAAGTTTCAAAATTTAATCATATCTTTTATTTTCCTGTGCAAAACAAGACAAAAATGAACAATTAAAAAAATACACTTTTCTCTATAAAATCCCAACTTATTAATTTATTCGTAAAAAACTTTTAGAAAACATGCATTTTTTAGCCTTAAATCGACTCTTTCAATCAGGAACAACTCCGAAAATACGAACTTCTCAAAAAAATATTTAAGAATATTTTAAGCTTAAAATAAAACAATGTATCGAAAGCATCTGGGATTTTTGGGACAACAGCAAAATGGTTTAACACTTATCTGACAGACAGACAGCAGGTGGTTGACTTGGTATGTACAGACAGAGGAACGTCCCGGACAGTAAGATACCAATTTGTACTTTTTACTAATGATCTCCCAGGCTACTTGGAAGAGTTTTCCAGTACCATTATGTATGCAGATGATACAGTTATACATCTAGGTAATCAATATCCTGAATTGCTAGAAGTCTCATCTTACACTGCAACAAACATGGCTGTTCAGTGTTGCCATAATACTTGGTAGTCAATGAAGCCAAGACAGAACAACTGGTCTTTGGAAGAAGAAAGGACGATGTAGGAACATTACCGAACATTGACACCCTGGAATAAGCCAAGTATCTGGGGATTGTAATCGACACTGCAATGAAATGGACACCTCATGTGGACAACCTCTGTAGCAAACTAAGCTCTGGACTTTATGTCACTCGCCGCATAAAATCAATAAGTGTGGTTGCAATCACAGCGTACTATGCACTGTTTGAAGCACATCCCGCTATGGTCTCACTGTTTGGGGTAAATCAAGTGTTGCAAACCTACAAAGACCATTGATTCTACAGAAAAATGCATCAGAACATTGGCAGGCCTGCAACCTAGACAGTTGTAGAGGAGCTTTTGTTGAACTTTCGATCCTCATTGTGGTTTCATTATACATCCTAGAAACAGTTATGTATGCTCATACAAATAGTTTGACCAGAGGCGTTGATTTACATACTTATAACACAAGTCGGGCAGCGGATTTCACGCTACCAAAACACCATTTGGCACTATTTGAAGAGAAGCTTTCATACATGGGTGCAAAGCTGTTCAATTCCTTACCTACCAACATTAAGACAGAAGAAAACCTGAAGAAAATGCTGAGAAGATGGCTCCTTCAACACCCTTTTTACTTTATTGATGAGTTTTTAAACTGGAGGACTTTGAACATCAACCAATGACTTTACTATTATTTTCAAAGATTATACAAGTTTTAATTGTATAACTGCCTCTTTTTATGACTCTATTACTGTCCTCTGAGAATATGTAAAATAAAGAATATTGTCTATTGTCTAACTATCCTAATAAGTTACGATGATAAAATTACTTTACACTATATATAGTTGTAAAAGTGATAAAAAACAAAATATATACAGCAGTTATCTACATATTAGTAAAACACATTAAGCTGTAAAGCAGTTGAACAAATTTACCAAGTATAGGTACAAAAAGTAATTATTTTACCCTAGATCCGGGATGGTGGAAAAAGTGTATAGAAGGAGGCCTATTTTGAGAACGCAATAAGCCTTTTTTTGTAAATTCGATCAAAAATATTAAATAAAGCTGTAGATTCAAAAACTATTTATAGTTTATCTTCTCATGAATCATACTTTCACATTATATTATTACAATAACGACATTGTCAAGAAATGATATCTTGAGTAGAGTGAAATATTTCAATTGATACGCATTAGGCTTGTGCGATAACACGAATAACATGTATTGCGATAACACTTGCAGCTCTTATAGCTGATATATAACATTTTTAGGAAAAACTCCAAGATAGCCAAAATGTACCTATTTAGTAGCTATATACTAACCAGAAATAAGATATTCAATAATAATACAAATAACTTCATGGGGATAGTTTTATTTAGAGTATTATTTAGGGAACCAAAAAAAATCGAAAGATTTGTAGTACTAAGGTGTTATATAATACTATGCACAAATATAAAATCAATTATTAAAATATATTTGTTTTGTAGGGAATCATATTTAGTATAGATACATTAGTGCTTCTTATATTGAAATTAGAGTCAGTATTTATTTATATTCAAAGAAAAAACTTTTTTCATCGCAGGAAAAATTATGTAAAATTTAGGAAATTACATACAGTTCATATCTAAATTTTGATTGTGTAAATTGTATATTTCCTAAAAGTGCATGTTATTGTGAACACAAATCATGTTTCAAAGAGCAAAAAAATAACATTTATATTTTTTAGAAATTTATAAGCAGAACATGTATTTTGATAAGTTTTTGAAAAAAGTTCAAACGTATATATAAATTTTAAAAAATTTTAAGGATTTTTCCCTACATTATATATATTATTGTACAACACATCTTCCGAATACATAGATATATAATTTGTTAGGGTTTATTTCAAAATAAATTTTGTTATTAAAAGAAAAATGAACAATTGCAAGCAACACTTTTTACACAAACATTATATTATTATATATATACATATATATTATATATATACATATATATTATATATATTCATTATTGCTGAGCTTATAACTGACTAATAACACCAATGTTGCCAGAATAATAATATTAGAATGAACCATTAGTCCTTTGCCATTTTGGGGATGCAATCCTTTGTTCGATAAGTTGACAAACAAGGTGGTGGCCGCTGCGATAACAATAGAATATCTCTTGTGGTGGAAGGGAGGGTTGAGCGCTGTGTTCAATGAAGGTGAACATCCTGACAATAATACAGCGCAGTAACTCAAATGCTTATCGTATGCATGTGACATATTATAAGAAAATTTTCAAAATACAACGACTGATTACACAAGTAATAAATTGTATAAATGTATGACATATCTATAATATAATTTTACTAATCCTGTAATGGCGCATTTTATAAGTGTGTAAATTGCAACAATTTATATTTAAGTATGATATTTTCAAAACTATTCACTCCCAATGCTGATGATACCCAGTGATATTACGCTGAGGTCACATGTAATGTTCCAGCAATGTCATACATTTTGTATGCAAACCAACATTACAGCCAAGGCACCAGAATAATGCATGTTTCTTACACACGCCTTACTTCATATGGGATCCAACATTGCTAATTTTTTGGAGGACATGATTGGTAATGGGAACTCAGGGTTCTATCCAGGGAAGCACCTTAGGAACATTCTCTAGAACGGCTCGTAATTATTTTGTAAGTAAATTATAACTTATAACCCTCCTTAGGAGCACTAAAAAACTTTTGTAAATAATTCCAAGATAGCCAAATTGTTTATTATTTAGTGCACTATAATAATATGTTGTTCATTTTAGATAAACCACTAAGTTTTTCTTTTTTTTTTTTCTGAAGTGTTTGTTTACATAAAATGCAAAAATTAAAAATGTGCAATGGTACAGTGTGATAACTGTAGGTAATCAAATAGTAGATGTAAAAATTCAAAAAAAATCACCATTTAGACAAGAAAAGGTTGTTTAGGAAAAATATTCATGTTGTACTCTTACACAAATGTTTATATTTTTAGTTTATTAGGAAAAATAAACATTTTGCCACGGAAACGAAAAATTTCAGTGAAAATTACATAACAATCTAAAAATAAGGGATATGTATGATTTTTTGCTACTGTACATATAAAAATTTGTTTGGAAATTGTACTATGACTACACTAAACACAACACATAACTTTATTCGTTCAAATAGTAATTTATAACACTTACAACGAATAAAACACTCTCCAAGAAAATCTGAAGCCCAACAAGTAAAAATGGCTAGTTCAACTGTGGCATTGGCGGGCTCTGCTTCTTCCAGTTAAGTGAAAACTTGTCATGTGACCATTGCCAACCCACTTCACGAAATTCGCTCTAAGCAACACTATTCAACTCTATAACTCTCTGTTTATCTAGCTAATTTTTTTTAGTTTATATCTCAATAAATAAATTATTGGTTAAACTTTTATCAACAGCATAAATTATGCCGTACCTCGCCTTTGGGAAATAATGTAAACAAGGGTATACAAAAACATTTATTGTAAAATACCCAATGCAGCTAAGAGAATGAAATTTTTAGTATAGAGTATTTAATTCTCTACAGACTGACATTTGGTACGCCTTATTCTGTCTTCTGGTTATTCTTCAGTGATATGTTAATCATTGACAATTTTACTAGGGACAGACCTCTGCCAGGTGGGAATTGAGCACGAGTTTCTAGTTGCATGTTCTAATTTTATTTCCTACGTTTATAAAATAGCATACAACAATTATTAAAATCTGATATATATAGAACAGAACATTCTGCGTCGATTGGTACATATGTTTTATTGAATTTAATGCAACAGCACAAATTATGCCGTTCCTCGCTCTTAGGAAGGGTTTTGTGAACAGCATAAATTATGTTGTTCCTCAGGATCTACGGTTAAGAGATCTAAGTAAGAGATATCAAGCTAACCAGAAACGGAATAATTAAAAAAACCAACTCAAGCAACCAAGGGATGGCCAAAAGTAACCACATCAGTTTCTTTGCATCAGTTGATACAATTTAACTGATGCTTGAAACCACCTAATGCAACAGGAAATAGATACTCCATAAATCCCACTCGCCTTATCTGCTTCTACTTGTATCAGACAACACAACAGACAGTTGATTTCAATTTGGTTAGTTTCAACAGTAACTGAATGCCAAACTTCCTGTTACTTTGCATCAGTTAATTTAAATTGATACCCACTGGCAAATTGAACTGTTACATCAGTTAAGCAAAAGCAGCAGGTTGGCACATCCCTAAACCAACCTGCCAGTACAGAGAGGAGTTCCCCCCATCCTTGGCCCTATTCTCTACATAATTTGTTAGCGAATCTCCATCCCACATTAAAAAATATAGTACATCGATTATGTATGCAGACAACAATACTCAGTAACTGCTTAAAAATCAGTTACCCGAACACCTAGAAATTGCATCACACATAACACTGAACATGTCAGAGCACTGTTGCCAAGAGAACGATCTTGTCTTGAATAAACAAAAAGAGCCAACAGATGATAATTGGTCAGAAAAAATAAGAAGTACTTCAGCTACCTGAAGTTCAAAGAATTGAAAAGGGAAAATACCTAGGTATTATACTTTCAGGGACTCAACAAATCAACCAAATATGCAAAAAGCCAAGTTCTTCTCCCTACGTCCTCAGAAGACTCGAACAAAAAATTAATGATGACACAGTAAGAACTGCATACTTTGCACTATTTGAGGCAAACATGAGGTATGGAATAGCTGCCTGGAGAGGCTCCTTAAGTCAAATGTGCAGAGTCCTAACACTGCAAAAGAAAGCCATCCACATACAAGCCTCTGCACTCAAGAGCCATGCAGAGCAGCCTTTAGAAACTACAAGGTACTAACCACAGTGTCACTGTACATCCTGGAGTCAACCAGAAGCAAGACATCAGAAGGGAGCTCGATTTTCATTCATATAACACCCTAAAAGCCGAAAACTTTGCTATACCTCCTCACAGATTGCCTGGTTTTGAAAAGCAACCCACATACACCAGAGCCAAAATCTTCATCAAGAAGTAAAGAACATCAATGGCCATGAAAAGCTACTGAAAAAACTCTTGCAGGGCTCTTGGAGCGACCCTTTTACTCAACCGAAGAATTCAAGAATTGGAGAGAAAACACACAACTAGGATGACAGAAGAAACACAATACAAGATAATGCTAACTTCCTTTTAATCAAATACTTTCTTTTATGTTAGCTATTTTAACCTATTTTAATTTTATATGTACTATGACACATTACTGTATTTAACGTTCGAGTATTACAGAATTTGACAATTGACTAAACTTACCCAAATCTCTTAAACTTATTAAAAAATTTAAATACACTTGTTAAACTGTAACTAAAAGATATTTACACTTTAGTAAAAATGTCTTTTGTTTTAAAATAGAATATATTATATTTTTTTTTTCTAAAAATAATACACCACTCTTACAATCAGATCAGCCATTTTCTTTTAAATTAAAGCTCTGTTTAAATTTATAATTCTAAATTTCATAAAATTTAAAAAGTATTATCAGCCTAGTAAAACTATTGAAAATGTTGTTTTAAGTTCTTTATTTTGTTAAATAGTTACACATCGTTAAGAAGTAAAAGTAAAACAGAATAAGTAGTAAGTATCAACTTTACTGTATGTAAAACTAATTATTTGTATTTAACTTCAACTTTGGAATTTCTGTCGTAACTTTGGAATAAAAAGTCGTAATAAATTTTTTTATTGTTATCTTTTCAAACTAGACGACTCATTTCTTTCTCAGTCATCCCATACTGGTAGACCTTTAGCCATACCACTGTTCAACACATGCTTGACCATTTTTATTTTTTACCAGTAGTTTTATATTAATTATTTACTTTTTAAGCACACAGTTTAATTTTGTTTATTGCTATAATGTTTGTTTTATGAGCTAATTTATGGTATTTTGAGCTTATTAATTTTTCGTTTGTGTTTTTTCGTCAAAAGTTACTGGCAATTTTCTTGCATATTGCACTATTTTCAGAATTACGATTGTGCAATGGAGTCTCATTCAGAGGCGAGTCATCATTTACAGTGTGAGCTGGCACCTCACCTGAACAAGAAAGCTCATCCATTTTTAATGTTTGATGTTCAACATCACTGGATGAAGTAAGTCTTGGAACTGCATTTTTCTTTAATGAATTTTTTCTTGTGCTACAAAAACAGTCTTCTGTGAAATGGTCTTCACACACTAATTTTCCATACAGTTGATTGATTGGCAAATTAACAAGAGAATCATTTTTACAGTTCACTACCCATTCCTCACAAATTGTCGGTCTTTTAACTGGAAATCGAAACAGATGCAGGTTGGGGAATACATTTCTAGACTTTGAACAGCCAATAAAAGAGCACTTTTTCTGAAGGTATTTTTTACGTGGAAGCTTTTTACTCTTCCTTGATGAAGTTACATTTAATGGCGAGTCAAAATTACTATTTAGAGATTGACCAGGTACCTCTCTTGAAGAATAAGGATGTTCTATTTGTACAGTTGGACATCCAATACCACTGGATGAAGTAAGTGTTGGAACAGCATTTTCCTTTAATTTATTTTTCTTTTTGCTAAAAAAACAGTCTTCTGTGAAATGGTCTTCACACACTAATTTTCCGTACAGTTGAAATATTGGCAAGTTGACCAAAGAATCATTTTTACAGTTCACTACCCATTCCTTGCAAATTGTAGGTCTTTTAATTGGAAAATGAAACAGGTGAAGTTTAGTGAATTCATTTTTAGATTTTGCGCAACCGATAAAAGAGCACTTTTCCTGCAAGTATTTTTTTCGTGGAAACTTTGTAGTGTTCCTTGATGAAGTTCCATTTAATGACAAATCAGTATCACTATTTAGAGAACGACCTGGTACCTCTCTTGAAGAATAAGAATGTTCCATTTGTACAGTTGGATATCCAATACCACTGATTGAAGTAAGTGTTGGAACAGCGTTTTTCTTTAATTTATATTTCTTTTTACCAAGAAAACATTGTGATGTGAAATGGTCTCCACACACTACTTTTTCCTGCAATTCTTTGACTGATAAGTTGATGAGAGAATTATTTTTACAGTTCACTACCCATTCTTTGCAAATGTTTGGATTATTAATTGGAAAATGAAATGTATGTAGAGTAGGAAACTCACTGCTAGATTTTGAGCAGCCAATAAAAGAGCATTTTTGTTGTGGTAAATTTTTAACCATGCTTGATGAAGTCTCCATAAATGGGGAGTCACAAACATCAATCGCAGAATAAGTTGGGACCTCACTTGACGAAGACGGCTGTTCCATTTGTACAGTTGGACATTCAATATCACTGGATGTAACAAGTGTTGGAACTATGTTTTTCTTTAGGCTTGTTCTCATTGTGCTCAAAAAACAGTCTTCTGTGAAATGGTCTTCACACACTACTTTCCCATTCAGTGTTTTAATTGGCAAGTTGATCAGAGACTCATTTTTACTGTTTATTATCCATTCTTTGCAAATTGTCGGATTTTTAATTGGAAAACGAAAGAGATGAAGGTTAGGATATTCATTTCTAGATTTTTTGCAGCCAATGAAAGAGCATTTTTTCTGCTGGTACTTTTTTTTTGGAACATCTTCAGCCATCTTGGAACAACGGTCTCCACACACTACTTTTTCCTGCAGTTGTTTGGTTAATAAGTTGACAAGAGAATTATTTTTATAGTTCACTGTCCATTCTTTGCAAATGTTTGGATTATTAATTGGAAAATTAAATGTATGAAGAGTAGGAAAATCACTGCTAGACTTTGAGCAGCCAATAAAAGAGCATATTTGCTGTGGTAAATTTTCAATTATGCTTGATGAAGTCTCCATAAATGGAGAGTCACAAACATCAATCGCAGAATAAGTTGGGACCTCACTTGACGAAGACGGCTGTTCCATTTGTACAGTTGGACATTCAATGTCACTGGATGTAACGAGTGTTGGAACTACGTTTTTCTTTAGGTTTGTTCTCATTGTGCTATAAAAACAGTCTTCTGTGAAATGGTCTTCACACACTACTTTCCTATACAGTTTTTTAATTGGCAAGTTGATCAGAGACTCATTTTTACTGTTCAATACCCATTCTTTGCAAATTGTTGGATTTTCAATTGGAAAACGAAAGAGATGAAGGTTAGGATATTCATTTCTAGATTTTTCGCAGCCAATGAAAGAGCATTTTCTCTGCTGTTGATTTTTTTTTTGAACATCACCAGCCATCTTGGAACACCTAGAAATTAAATTGGTTTTTTATAAATTGCAAAATTTACTTGTAAACTCCTGCAATATTACTTGTCAAATTAGTTCTAGTCATATTAAATTTAAAATAAAATTAGATTAATAACAAGGCAAGAAGCTACAAAACTTTTTTCAATTCAGTTGAATAGCAGATGCTAAAAAGAAAATCCCTCAAGAAATTAAATTTACGATTAATTATCTAATAATTCTCTGTGTACCTTTTCAACACTGTGCAAATTTGCTGTGTCATATGCTGTCCCGCCAGCCTTTCTGCACAATATGTTACCATCCATGCTGTTAATAAAATGGTAATATTTACTCGCTTTAATGTTAAATTGCATAGCTATGCTACATATTGAGCTATGATCTCTTTCTTTTGTTTTGCAGAAAATAATTTTACCCTTTCCACTCGATTATTTTTTTACCTGTTTGCTCTTTCAGCTCGTAATATTATAACGTATTTTCAGTAGTAAGAAGCGGTTCAGTATTTGTTAGGTTAATGCAATGATTAAAATGTTATAAAATGTAAACACTTAAATGTATATTTTAAGTGATATAATGGAAAGAAAAAAGTTAAACAGTTTTTTTTGTAACATGTAACAGGTCCACCTAATTGACGATAAAATTAATTAAATTTAATAAAATACAAATTATTTTAATGAGGAAATAGGTGCATTTAATTAGAACAAATACCGAACATTCAAATAAAATTCGGTAATTATAACAAATTAATAGCCAACAAATATAGGGAATTGGGTAGGCAGATTTATTCAATGATAGTCTTCTGAGATACCAGAATAAACAACATTCCAAACACTGCAATGGAGACAGCTATCTTTTTGCGTCTGGGACGAGTCGATTTCAAGGGGAGTCAATATGTCACAAAGCGATAGTCAAACAAAAGAGCACATGGACAGACCGGAAGTTTAGCCCTGAACCCAGAACCATTTCCCCTTACAGAGACAGAGGCAAGGGACGCCAACCTCTGACACTCCTCATCCAGCTAGGGCCGAGTGCACAAGTCACCGCTGGTGGTCGCTTGACCTCAAACCCGAATAATCGGTAAAAAATGTTTTTATCGAACATGTTTTGATTAATATTTTAAAGTAAACTATCCAAACAGTTATACTATGTCTAAGTTATAACCGTCTTTGTATAATTAAATGTGAAAGTGAAGACCACGAGGAGCATCAGATGAAGAAAAAACTTAAGATAAGTTTTAGTTAATAACAGCTTAATAATTTTTATAGAAATCAATATCAATTAAATAAATTCACTTGTTTGTGCTATTAAAATTCCTATATAAATAAAAAATGTAATAAATTAGCTTTTTCAATCTAGAGTTTTATTCTTTGTAATTTACAGCCTCACCAATTTACCCATAATAAAATATAACGACCCTGAGATATTCTAATAAATTTTAATTTGAGTAATAATATACCAAATTAATAAAAAACTTACTCTAATGTAACTCATCAAGTAAAAAAAAGGAGGTTACAAACATGGTATGATATCGTTCAAATATTATATATTAACATCACCACTATTTACAGTTTGGCCTACTTGTACAACACTGTCACTTTCTTAGATATTAGTTCTCATGTCAACCAATTGTATGTACTTCATATAGTTTCCGCATAATGACAGCACGAATTGAGATCATCAATAGCCAAACAACCAAATGAAACTTGCGTCATTGCTGTGTCGGATATACGAGTGGAACGGCTGAATTATGATGTCGAACAGCGTCCGACATACAAGTAGAAAGGGTTAAACTATAAAATGAACTAAAACTGATTATTACATTTTTTAATTTGAAGGTAGTAATTTTACATGCATAAGTCGCGCAAACTAAATCCCGCTCTAACTGCCTGTCCTGAGAGTGAGGGTTGGGGTGTACGGGGCAAAACCCATGTCAGCCGGAAAACATTAGTTTTCTTTATAACGAGCCGAGCAAGTTTATGATTTTATTGCTCCCTGAGAGAGACAAGTCCTTCCATTAGTGATGTCTATTGTACTCGAGGAGACTGACACTTCACTTATAAGTCAGTTAAAAACTGCCAAATGTTCAATAAATCATGTGTTATGTATTATGCCACAGTATGCCACAGAATATTACTAAGGAAAAATACTTAGTAATATTTCTTATATCACGGAGAAAAATGTTTAAGACTGAGCTTTTACGTTTATAAGCATCAACAAACCTACAGAAAAACAGTGGGGACAACATAATTGAGAAGGTAGGACGACATACAGTGTAACAGTTGCCTCCATACTATCCAGATTTAAATGCAATTGAATTAATATGGTCGCAAATTAAATCCCGTACAGCAATGTATAACACTGCGTTTACTAAGATAGGCATCACAAATCTTGTAAAATCAATACTACTGGAGCTACGGATTGGGTAAAAGTTGTTGGCCATGAAATTCGAATAGTAAATGAGTATGTAGAACATGAAGGTATAGTTGATGTATTTGTAGACCACATTGCAATAAACCTTACTGAAAGTGACAGAGATGCGGATGGTAGTGATGAGAACTTTACAGAAAATCAACTTGATATACCTGGAATTGTAATACAATTATGTTACATACAATTAATTGTAAGAATTGTAAATACAAGTATGTTAATACTGTAACTCTTAATTATTTGCAAAGAGAGATTAGTTATAATTAATTTAATTTAGCAATATAAATATTTATGTACGTAACATTTGTAAATATATTGCAGGGCTTGTGGGAAGTAATATTCCGTACGTCCGGAGAAATCTAGATTACAAACGTACTTTCTCAATGGTGCTAAATTGGGCAATTATCCAACCAATATTTCATTTGATAAGAAAAAGCATTTTATGAACAATTAAAATTAATCTTAGCTATCCATACATGAATTCAGAAAAGGTTCAGTATAGGTGATAGTATACTCAATAATTATAGTATAATTATTTCAATATTAAACATTTTGAACATTCACAGTAAATATATGAATAAATAGACCAAATAACCCTTTTTCTAATAATAGGTTTAAAGCCAGATTTAACATTTTTTGAAAAATAAAATTTCATCAATAATAACAATGATAGGTAAATTATTAAGATTTTCTATGTTATTTATTGTTATTTTGATTGTATTGTTACATTGATTACAATTAGTTAAAAGAACTTTCTACTTTTCTTGTTTAAAAAACTTCTTTATATTGAAGCCCAGGAGTTGACAGGGCAATAAATCTACCTTCAGGCTCGGGTGTTAGAGGGACAACAGACAGTCCCTTAGCTGTAGTACGAAGTTTGGCTAGTAGCAGCCAAGCCTGAGCGGGATGTACTTGACGCGAGTTAATTATATGAGTGTTACAAAAATCAAAGTTTAAGGTAAAAAACCCTTGAAAAAAAATAAGTTAAGCTAAAATAAAATTTACTAAATAAAATTATGAATTATTTGGGATAATTTAAAAAGTTTATAAGACCATTCCATAGAAAATAAGTCAAATTGAATAAAACACAGCAAAATGATTAAAAACAACAAATTTTAATAGAAATGAACAGATAAAGTGAATTGTTATACATAATACCTTAGACCATTTTCTGTTGCAACTTCTTCCTTATTTCTAACCAATTTTAACGGCTGATGTGTAAACAACAATTTTGCTCCTATTCGTAGTGTACCGGGTCGTTTTGCAGTAAATGAGGCCTTTACAGGACTGAGGACTCAGACAGGGATGTGGGCAAAATTACCGGATTAATTGGTGTTGTCAAAATTTTTCTAAATTTTCACTTTTAAGTTGTTCCTAAATTTTCTTACGTTTTGGTGTCTCAGGCTTTGCTGCAGATGGGCCATGTAGTTGTAATTGTTAATTTTGGTATTTGTAGCATTTGTTGTTTTGTAGCATTTGTTATTCTCTTGTTAATTTTGTGTACCTTGTTTTGTTAAGTGTAATTGATATTGTGGCCTTCTGCCTGCCAGTTTTGCAGATAATGTTGACTTGAAATTAAATTAGTTTTGCTCAGCTGCAGAGTTTTAATTTGACCCTCCAACTGCCACCCGTGAAGGAGGACATACCACAATTTTTAATGAGCCTTTACGGCTGCAAAAATTGTATTATGTCCTTCCTTTTCTTCTCCAAGGGATTATTGTCTTGGCCTAGATAACTGGCCATGAACTTGTACAGTGTTTTCAGGAAACACAGCCATGGGGATTCACATTTTTATTTATTAGAACTGAAAAAAAAAGAATTATTTAAAAAAAAGGAAAAAATAAAGAAAATATATCTCAATCTGAGGCAGTTGTTAAAGATTCTGAAGAAAAGAAAACAATTGAGACCCATCCTCCACCAAAACTGGAAAGCGTGCCAACTGGGGGATGGCTCAAAACCAGTCAAGCGATGGGATCACGGGGATAGCAATAGACATCACTAATGGAAGGACTTGTCTCTCTCAGAAAGCAATAAAATCATAAACTTGCTCGGCTCGTTATAAAGAAAACTAATGTTTTCCGGCTGACATGGGTTTTGCCCCGTACACCCCAACCCTCACTCTCAGGACAGGCAGTTAGAGCGGGATTTAGTTTGCGCGACTTATGCATGTAAAATTACTACCTTCAAATTAAAAAATGTAATAATCAGTTTTAGTTCATTTTATAGTTTAACCCTTTCTACTTGTATGTCGGACGCTGTTCGACATCATAATTCAGCCGTTCCACTCGTATATCCGACACAGCAATGACGCAAGTTTCATTTGGTTGTTTGGCTATTGATGATCTCAATTCGTGCTGTCATTATGCGGAAACTATATGAAGTACATACAATTGGTTGTCATGAGAACTAATATCTAAGAAAGTGACAGTGTTGTACAAGTAGGCCAAACTGTAAATAGTGGTGATGTTAATATATAATATTTGAAATTTTGGAGGGTCAAATTAAAACTCGGCAGCTGAGCAAAACTAATTTAATTTCAAGTCAAAATTATCTGCAAAACTGGCAGGCAGAAGGCCACAATATCAATTACACTTAACAAAACAAGGTACACAAAATTAACAAGAGAATAACAAATGCTACAAAACAACAAACGCTACAAATACCAAAATTAACAATTACAACTACATGGCCCATCTGCAGCAAAGCCTGAGACACAAAAACGTAAGAAAATTTAGGAAAAACTTAAAAGTGAAAATTTAGAAAAATTTTGACAACACCAATTAATCCGGCAATTTAGCCCACATTCCATGATTCCACCGAGGCCAGGGAGTAAGCCGGAATCCCTGGGCAGCTCCGAATGAAAGTTAAAGAAACATAATAAATAATCCCCTTTTGGTGAAGATTTAAAAAAGAAGTAATTAAAAATAAAATATAACACGGTACCGTTTCATTTCCAACTGACATCAATAATAAAATTCCCGAAATGAACAAATAAATAACACTCACTAAAGCACTAGGCCTAAACATAAAGATAAAGAATACTATGGTTTAACAGCAGGCCCTAACAAAATATAACAATTTGAATAACTATAACAATAAAATAAACTAAAGATTAACAATATTGTAAATATTAACACAATTTTTTTTTTATTTTAAAAACCCTTCTTTTTTCAATTCTAATAAATAAAAATGTGAATCCCCATGGCTGTGTTTCCTGAAAACACCGTACAAGTTCATGGCCAGTTATCTAGGCCAGCGGTTCTCAACCTTTTAGCACTGGCTCACACTGAACACTGAAGATAGCTCACGCCTCCCCTCCAGTCAATAATTGGTTGGTTCAAGTTAGAACAGTGAAATTATGAAACTGACGATGCTAACTCTACGTTAGCAAAAGCTGGGATGCAAAATAAAAATCCAGATGTACAGTATTTAAATACGAAAGTTTATTTGATGGTTTTGAAAGTTTTTGTTTTTTAACAAAATATATATATTTTTTAATTTTTTTCTTTGTACCCTCACGCCTCCCCTGAAATTCTCTCACGCCCCCCCAGGGGGGCGCGCCCCCCAGGTTGAGAACCACTGATCTAGGCCAAGACAATAATCCCTTGGAGAAGAAAAGGAAAGGAAGGACATACCACAGTAGTTTTGCATTAAGATCTTCTTATTTCAATATTTTCACCCTGAAGGGCATGGAAATTCCTAAAAGTACTTATATCACTACATTATAGGTTATACATTAAAGTTATAGAAAGTTACATTATCTAAAAGTATATCCACAGCAAAATGTCAAACTTCATCTTCATTCACAACTCAAAATCCTATTGCCAATTTGGCACAAGATTTCAACTGAAATGTTTTTAATTCATTTCTCAACTTCAGAATTGTAGATTATAGAATTATAAAAAATGTTGTGTTGAATACTATTATTATATTATATCATAATTATAAAAAAAATCTAATATATTAAAACCTCCTGAATCGATTGATGAAGAAAATGATTACGATATTTAGGAGCAAGCACTTGAACGTTATAGTGGAAAAACCATCAATACCTGTCAAAGTTACTGACTGCAGAATACAAATAAACTTTTCAGTACCTGTTTCTGGGCAAACAGTTGATTCTCAAACTGTTCTTGTACGACTACCCAAGTTATCAACTCTTCTTATCGTGTAAAAACATAATGTAAGAAGGCTGGCTTTTGGCTTCCTAAAGGACTTGTATGAGTTGATTCAGTTTGTAATCTCATTTAAGAGTCCCCTATGGCCTTGCAAGTATATTTATCTGTGATATCATATAAATCACTCTGCATGTTGCTTAGTGCCAACTTTTGGCCTCATGGAACTTGAGTCTCGTGTATACAATGTCAAAAGTATTAATGTCCCATTTCTCGTACTATCTGGAGGAGAGAGCTATACAAACGACCCCACCTGTATGACTGAAATGGCCAAGATAGCCAGATTGTCTAGACAGAGTTTCTGCTTTCTGTCAGATGCTTGATACACATCTGTACTTTGATGATGCTTACTGACAGCAACTATGGGATAAAAACTGTTTTCTATCTCATGGGTCGTGTACCTCCAGAAAAAAGTGGACCAGTCTACAAATAGTTATCCTATAACTCCTGAAAAATAGTTACGTTTTATACACTAAAACGGCTGTTATCATGCTATACTGATAAACAAAATTACAATTAGTACAAGGTATCTGATTCATTGATTACTTTCATTAGTTAAAAAAAACCACACTGGCCAAACCTGAGAAAATATTAGAGATTTCCTCACTGCTTGAAAATTTCATGTTGACTATTTTTAATGAATTAAAACAAAGTTATCCATTTACGTAAATTTATTGATTGCAAAATTTGAAAATTTCTTCGATTTATTCCATTAGATCTATTCACAATCCAAATGTCAAGTTTCTACCCTATCAATTAGTGATTTACACAAGTGGCAGTAAATATTTATATAGAAACATTTTTTTGAACTATATCTAGGTTGGTTAATAGGTAAAACTATAGGTTTTACTTTGCAATTGGCAATCAACTGAGTGTGTATCTAAATCCAAATACTTAGGTGTTAATTGATGAAAGGTTGTCTTGTGTTTCAACCATGTTAAAACAAGTTAATAAAAATTAATATTACCTTCATTACTTGGGAAAAAAACAATTGCATAGTTCTTGGTAGCAAAAAATATAAACTTAAGAATGATATAACCACTAAGAGTCTTAAAATCTAATACTGGCTGAAAATGAAAAAAGTAACCCTACCTGCTCAACCATACACGTTCCGTGTTATTTATTCACCCGCTCACCCATACACGTAAAGTGTTTTTGATCCACCCGCCCAGCCATACATGTAAAATGGTATTGATCCACCCGCCCACCCATACACATACAGTGTCATTGTCCCACCCACGCTCCTGTACACGTATGGTGGTATTGACCCACACACCCTCCCATACACGTACGGTGGTATTGACCCACATGCCCACCCATACAGGTACAGTGGTATTGACCCACACGCCCTCCCATACACGTACGGTGGTATTGACCCACACGCCCACCCATAAACGTACGGTTGTATTGACCCACACGCCCACCCATACACGTACGGTGGTATTGACCCACATGCCCACCCATAAGGGTACAGTGGTATTGACCCACACGCCCTCCCATACACGTACGGTGGTATTGACCCACATGCCCACCCATACAGGTACAATGGTATTGACGCACACGCCCTCCCATACACGTACGGTGGTATTGACCCACACGCCCACCCATAAACGTACGGTTGTATTGACCCACACGCCCACCCATACACGTACGGTGGTATTGACCCACATGCCCACCCATAAGGGTACAGTGGTATTGACCCACACGCCCTCCCATACACGTACGGTTGTATTGACCCACACGCCCACCCATACATGTACGGTGGTATTGACCCACACGCCCACTCATACACGTACGGTGGTATTGACCCACCAGCCCTCCCATACACGTACGGTGGTATTGACCCACACGCCCACCCATACACATACGGTGGTATTGACCCACCCGCCATCCCATACACGTACGGTGGTATTGACCCACACGCCCACCCATAGACGTACGGTGGTATTGTAATAATTAATAATTATTAAATCTGTTATTTTTAATTACTAACTATATCTGATTATTTGCATAAAAGTGTTTCAAAAAGGTTTCTGAACCTCAACTATTTTTTTTTTTTTCTAAACCATTAGTACATATTGAGTGGCGAACTAACTGTTCAATACAATAAATTTTTTTTTAATAATACAGTTTTTGTTCTTTTTTATTATGTTTCTGAACATTGTTATAACAATTAAAGATATATATATGTAATTTTATGCTTATGTAGTAATTAATGTTAACATAATTTTTGTATAGATGGGTGCGATGTTGCTTTCTCTATTTTTGTTTTGTATTTTGTGTTGTTTCTTAAAATATATAAATTGTATTGTTTATAAAGGTATAAACTTTCGTTAATTTTCGTATACAAGCCTAAATAATTTATGTTACGCATATATTGCTGTTTTACATACATTTGATATAGTATTAAGTAAAAAATAGGGAATATTATTAAGACTGCTGCACTAGCCCGTTTAGTTTAAGTGTTTATAAGCGGGAAAAAGTTATGTGTTTGTTGTGTATTACAAGTCATCAAGACTGGTCAGTGATGAGTAGTATTTCCATGCTAACAATGTAAGAAAACTTTGTAATTTTTACGGAAAATAAATCATTATTTAAATTACTTTACCAGTTTCATCATTAATATGTTACTTGTTATTTTAGTTCATGTTTTATGTTCAGTAGTTTTAATAATATTTTAGTGGTTATTACTTTCTGATATTGAGACTACAATGTGATATGTGATATGATTGTTTTTACAATGTTAGTTTATTTTAATGCTTTATGGTTTCATATGTCAAATAATTCTAAATTCCAAGTTCCTGTTTAGTCGCTAACTACTTCCCGCAGACCCTAGCTGTGACATTGTGTGGTTGTTGGCCATACATTCTCTTATACATTGCAATTCATTTTGTGGTTTTTTCCAAATAACATAGAAGGCTTATTTGCTTTGGCTATAAATTGTCCTTTCTGAGATAAGTCTAACGCAGATAGTAACAATGACTACACTTGTTCATATACACTCACCACACTCATTCACCTCTCATATCTCTACGATCAGCATCTTAGAAAGGAATAATGCTTGATTTATTGAATTTAATAGTTCTTATTATTTACCAGTCTGTTCTGGAACTCGTACCAGACAATTTTTAGTTGGAAAAAGAAAATAAAAATAACTCTTGAATAAATAAATGTTAGTAAGTTACCCAAGAAAAAATGTAATTTGTATAATCTTCCTATGTTTAAACTATCCTACCTATGGGCTGGGCCTACCACTACAACATCTTTTCAACCCAGAGGGAGTTGTCTGTCACCTTCTTCCTCACTGCGATTTTCACCGTTTCCCCAGTCAGTAGTCTCCAGCATGCAAGTGACCTCAAATCATTTTATTCTATTCCTCCCAGGTAAAAAATATAATTTTGCGTAAAAAAATTAAAATGAAGATGAATGTTCTTGTTATTAAATATTCTTTCCAATTAGGAGCAGCCTGCCTCGTCCGCAGAATTGAGAAAAATTAGCTTAAACTTTGTTTCTTTCTTTTCTTTTTTTTAGCTTTTCCAAATTGACCATGATACCTTTTTGCATTCCGAGGCTCTGTAATTTCTGCTGCCACCTTAAATAATTAAACTGTAGTACTATTCTATTTTAGGGTCTTGCATATATTTATCTAATGTCTAAGCGTTTCTTGTTGTTTATTCTTGTATGTGTTCATTGTTTTTCTTAATTTAATATTGTTTTATATATATTAAAAGATAAGAACTATACATTCACATACTACTATAAGAAATCAAATACCAATATGGTAAATAATTATTATCATAACAAAATTGTATAAAATGAAACATTATAGATAAACTACAAGGTTTTTTTTTAGATTTTTTCCATAAAAGGCAGAAATGAGAAAAGAGCAAAGTAACAGAATGATCTTTGTTGGTAATCAAAATGGAACATGACAAATTTTTTTTTATCTCCTTTGAATAGGAAAGAAAAAATTATTCAGGAAAAATATTAATATTGTACCCAATCACATAATATTTTTATATTATTTGTTTATTGGGAAAAATAAAAATGTTACCATTGAAACAAAAAATGACTGAGTAAATTACATAAAAATAAAAAAATAGAGGTATGTATAATTTTTTATAATGTTGTGCTATATGTACTTTATTAGTTCAATCTAATAGCTTCAAGAAAATGTAGCATATATGAAATTATTCCAAAAAGTATAAAACTTATAACACCTTAAGCGTGCAAAAATTGTATAAACAGCACTTGAAAAATAGTGCATATTGTAACCACAGAAAAAATAATTGTTATGGCTTTTTCATGAACTACAGCTTGATAGAGCACATATTTCTGAATAGAAATATACAAGAATTGTTAAGTTACAGCCAAAAATAAAGTTTTTTTATATAATACTAGCACCCTCGTTGCAGCTTCGCCCGCCAAACTTTTAAATTGTATACAAAATGTATGAAATTCATAATTTTCTTAGTTCAAAATATAAGTATTTCTAAACATAAAAGCATTTTAGTTTACGAACTTAGGCTAAAAAGTTGTGTAAGAAGCAAAAGATACGTCTATTTATTTTGCCTTTTTTCATCATATATACTATAAGAGTAAATTATAATAATTGTTAAGAGTATGTGATATTTTTTCACATTGATGTATCATAGATTAATTACCTTTAATCTGCCAGTGATCCTGTATATTCTATTGGATTACGCGTTTCGGCTATTATGGCCATTTCCGCCATCATCATATCCTTAATAAACTTGAAAAGTCTTTTAATTTGTTCTTGATGGTATAGCCAATAATAAAAAAAAACTGAACATCAAATATATTTATTTAAGGATCTGATGATGGCATAAAAGATGAAAGGTGCAATCCATGGGGATTTACAGGAGCACTGGAAGATTGAAGGTGTGATTATTACTAACCTAATTACTAAGGTAACTAACCTATTACTCAAAAGTGATTTAATCAACCTATTACATTAATCAAAAGTGATTCAGAAAAATAACACCAAAATGAAAATTTTCACATTTGTTTAAAAAAAAAACATAAATTAAACCAATATTATTACTTTTTACTTCAAGTTACAAAATTGCAATACACTAACTGTCATATTATGCGTAGAATTTTAAGATAACTTACGGAAAAACTTCTTTATAAACTACATTATTTGTCTTTCCTTTTGGTGTTAAAGTAACTAAACTTGATAAACTGCTTACTCTAGAACAGGTTACTTAATATTTTCTATGGGAATAACACACTTCTCTCAAATATATGCCTGCAAATTTTAAGGATTGCCCTTGAGACTTATTAACAGTCATTGTAAAACATAAATTAACCCTTTCCGTACTAACGTCCTGATATCCGGACGTTACTTAATATTTTCTATGGGAATAACACACTTCTCTCAAATATATGCCTGCAAATTTTAAGGATTGCCCTTGAGACTTATTAACAGTCATTGTAAAACATAAATGCACCCTTTCCGTACTAACGTCCTGATATCCGGACGTGAGCCGGGCAGTCGAGAAATACTAACCTCCGTATATCAGGACGTGGGCTGGGCGATCGAGAAATACTAACGTCCGTATAACAGGATGCTTGGAATTTTTTTATTGTAATTTTTATTTTAAAACTATACCAATCATATTTTATACGAAATTAATCACGAATAAACAGAGATTACGAATATATAACTATTTATTAACATTTCCATTTTGTTGTCATTGTTTGGCTTCTGATTTAGAAGGTGTTGACAAGTCAGCTGTTTGTTTTGCTCGATGCGCAGTTCAGGCAGTGGTAGCGTCAGTCAAGTGTTAGTGTTTGTCGTTGTATTATTATTATTACGACAGCTGCTTACCATTTTAGGTTATAGTTATTAGTGAATTATGTTATACTGCTAATTTCTAAAAAATGAAACGGTCAAGATCACCAGTAAGTGAGAATACAGTTCGTGTTTTATTGGACGAAGACGATCTAAGTGATGGATTATTATCAGATGATAGTGAAGACAGTTCTGTTGTTGACGATACCGATAAGAACCCTTCATATGATCCAGATCAACCATCAACATCAGGTTTGGTTAATCTAAACATTACTAACGATAGGAAACGACCTAGGCTATTCAGTTTTTCAAGTGAGAGTAGTGAACTTTGCTTACCGATGCACTTTGCTTACCGAACCACAAATGCTAATATTTTTTGTTTGCTGTAAATACAACTTAATTTTAGTCCAAACTTTACAAAAATTTGTGTTTGTGTTCAGTGATAGCTATAGTTGTTAGTGCAGTTACTGGTTTTTGGACTAGTAATTTTTTTGAACATGATTTTTTAAGTCAAAATGAAAAAATCAACAAAAAATTTTTTTGGTAAGTACATTTTAACATTTTTATAAACAAAATAAATAACTTATACGTAAAGTTATTATGTTTATTGATGCAGATTTTTTTTTAATTTAATAATATAAAAAATATACAGGTGTATGTAAAAAAATAAGGAAGTTATAGGCAAAAATGTAAATTAATGTAAATTAGGCTAAAAAGGCCATTGTTTCTTCAGTAGTCCCTTGGTTAAACTCCACAGTATTTTTCAAATAGAAAAATTTTTTTGCTCCGGTACCGAAAGGGTTAATAGGGAACTTTACTCTTTTGAATTGGAATGGATAGTCTGTAGGAATTAATTGGATTCTAGGAATAAATTCAGATTTTCCTCTAGTACTGCTAGTAATAATAGTTGCTTCAATAACATTTTTCTGGAGAGCAGTTACTCATAAACGTGTACCATTGCATAATTTTGGTGGAAAAAGGTTTCTGAGAAGCATGACTGGTGTAACAATTTTTAAAGTGAGTCATGTGGTGGAAACCCAGGTGGACTGATAGTAAGCAGAAATTCAATTGGAAATTGTACAGCAAGATTGTACGCATGAATCTATCGATAGGTATTCAACTTATATTTCTTGAAAAGAGCTTAGTAAAATATTATTAATTTCTACAGCTGTCTCATTTGTTTGAGTCAATATTGCTGTTTCACAAAGCCACTCAGTTGATTTATGCTTAATTTAGTATATAGTACCGGGAGACGGAGCTTTGCTCAGTTGAATTTTGCAAACTGAACAGAATTCTGATGATTGGTTGTTGTTGTTGTTCTTCCTTGTAGGTTACTAATAAAATTTTGTTTCGGAGATATTCCGTGTTTACCTTTAGCCCCTTTGTGGAACTCGGCCTACGGCTTCGCGAAGACGCACTGCAACAGGTCCCTTTGTGAAACTCGGCCTACGGCCTCAAGGGGGAATGTTCGGCTTCACCAAGGCATTCTGCTACAGTCCCATTTGTGAATCTAGGCAAGATCGTGAGGAAGATCGACACACGGCCTCACAGGATTCTTAAGCATAGTCTTTTCTAAAATCTGATGTTATATTAGTAATTAGGAGAAGAATACTTTAAATTTGATGCCCCACTTGGGTGTATTAGTTTAACATTATCCTATTAATAAGGAGTTGTAAATAAAAACAGTGATAGTAAAAAAACAATCTGACAAAGCATATAAGTTGGAGTTAAACACAAAAATATGTTCAAAAAAATAAAAAAATATTAAATAATGGGTTAAAAAATTCCCAAACGGGATATTTAGGAGCCTCTGGGGCAGAAATAAGAATTTCCCCGAGGTTTAGACCAGTGTCAATCTATTTCTCATGGTCGAAAACCCCCCCAAAAATTAAAAAATTAAATATCTTTGGAGCCAACAAAGTTTTCGTCCAGACGTAACTTGTTTTAGATAATAAGATTCTGTTCATTTATTCCTTTAGAGTAATTACCACATTTCCTAGTTCTGAGGGCAAACTGATCTTTCCTCCAGATTGGGAATATTTAATATCACATATTTTCAAAAGAAGATCAGAAAAGTTTCCAGCAGTTTCATTACCTCTAAGATGAACTCTCATATTTTTTATAAGAGAATTTTATTTTATTGTAACAGACACATCAAAATCAGTCATAATAATAGAGCTTGACAGTCCATAGGATCAGAGGAACTTCTGGGTGGTGATATTCTCATAGGTGAAGATGTTGATGTCACAGCAAGTAAGACGTCGCATAAAAATTAATCAGCATAAGAAATGGCCTTCAAATTGTTTCCCTTGAACCGTCTTTATCCCTTTCATTCTATCCATATTTGGCCAGAAGTTTGCCATCACAATATATTTCTAACTCAAAGCGTTATATGTCTCCCACTGCATTGAGCTCACAAGAAGTACAGTAAGTCTCAACCTAAGACCCTAGAATGAAGGTACTGTCGAAATTTCAAAATCCTACCTACTTTGTTTAAGGCTCTGCATTGATTTTTAATTGTTCACTTCTTCTTTTATAAATATAGAAAACAACATAATATGTCCTTTTGTGGTTGCATACATAAAATAATCACAATTATTTTGAGGGTACAGAAATAATACATACTTTTCTTTATGAACATCTTGGATTATTATGAGTATACTAATCTAATACTTTATCTGTGAATACCTTTTCTGCTCAATTGAATAAGAAATAAATGTAAAGTACATAAAAATTAGCCTGGCCGTCAAATCATATCTGAAATGAAAAACAATCAAATCTTAGAACTACAATATGAAATATAATATTTCACTCACTCTTAGTTCTGCATCCTAGATTCCAATCTCCTTTAGCAGTGCTATCTCCGCTTGAAGTGTTGAAGCAACGGTTTACACCTTTCATGCACCCCCACATTGCACTCCGGACACCAGAATATCGCTGATTTGCCACATACACCGCACTTCCTATGGGTAGTTTTGGGGAGGTGTTGAACGACATGTCTGTCAGTAATTTGGCCTACAGGTGCTCTGGGGAGTACCAAAGGAACAGAAGGCAGAGGTTTTGCAGATTCCTCTACTAGGGCGCCTACTATTTCTTTCATGAAATTATACTTGCTTACCGGTTTGCTATTACTGAGCTTATACAATTGATAAGCATTGTATAAAGCCATGTCAACAAAATTGTAGACTACCATCTTCCAATATTTTTTAGTCTGCCGGGAACAAGTCAAGTGGTAGATGTTTTTATCTTTAGAATCAACATCGCCCATGTGTTGATTGTAATGATGGATCAGTACCGGCTTGACATTGCGAGCACCACTTTTACTGACAATTTCAGCATTTTCAGCACCGTAAGCAGTGGACACTAGGTGCAGAGTTTTCCTGGATTTGCGTTCTTTGTATTTCACAAGAAGAATAGGTCCCCTTCTGAAATACAAAGTCTCGCCCACACTTACGTTGCTGTTTTTGATGGCATGGCTTAATAGACTATTTTTATTGATCTTGCAAGTCAAAAAGGTCTTGTTTGTATGCAAAAAGGTAGCTAGAGGTATCTTAGTACAATAATTATCAATAAACAAATGGTGCCACTTGTTCAGCAGATCTGTCTCTTCCATCAACTTATTAACAACTTTCTGTGTAAATGGGTCAGACCCACCTGACAGAAAGTCACTACCAGAGTACAATGCAACAGACATCACGTAACCTGAAGCACTATCACATAAATCAAATTTTTGTATGCCAAATCTCGAGAGCCGTTTGTTTGGCATGTAATGGATGAAAACTGATCGGTTCTTCATACCAATCGTGCTTTCATTGATACATATCTCTTGACTTGGCACAAAATGACGTTTAAATGCATTATTCATCTCATTAATGAAATTTCGAATCTTTACCCAGGGATCATAGTTAGGATGACCCCTGCGAAAAGCAGTTCGACAACTCACTTGAAACTGTGACATAATGAGTTTAAATCTATTCAAAGACATTTGCTGATGATAAAACAATTGAAAACACATAGGAGATTTATCCCAGTAATGTGACAGTTCGCTGCACCTGCAGAGACCCATATTCAATAATAGGCCCCAAAACTTCTTCATTTCTGCTATTGACACATCTCTCCAATTCCTGAAATGAGATCCTGGGCTTAGGGTTCCATCTCTCAGCATTCGAGCGATGTTCAAGTTTGCATACCTGTTGGTGGCGTCTACCATCATTTGCCAAATAGTAGCCGTCATGAATAGGTAGAAGAAATCTATCGGACTACTACTGTTACCAATCTTTTTCGGGCCAGCATTCTGAACCCTGAACCTCTGTCTTATGTCCCTTTGGACTTCATCAGGATACACATGAATCCAAGGATCACAGGGTTGGGGTGGTTGAGTAAATGTACGTTGGGATGATGTAGGTGGTACGTCCTGTCGTTGCGGAGTTGGTAAGTCTGTTGCTTGTCCTGGTGAAGGCAGGTGCATGCGTAGAGGTGCTACCTGGCACTGCCGTTGGGGAGTGCTGGAGGCCTGAGATGCATCAAGCCAGCTGGAGCACCCAGGTCTAGTAGTAGAAACTGCCCTCCTCTTCCTCTTCCTAGTAGGCAGACAATCATCTTCTTTGTCTGATTCACTCTCGGTTGTTAGATATTCCTCCCCTGACTCTGAAGAGAAGTTTTGAAGCACATCTTCCTCATCCTCACTGCTGTAGTCACGTTGCTGCAGAGTTTCAGTGATCCCAATGTCGAAGTCAAAATCTTCTACAGCAACATCTCCAGGTGCAAAATTCACTTCAGAAGGGAGAGCCTCGTCTTCAGAGAGGATAGAGGGATCTGCTTCAGATAGGATATCCACAATATCATCGTTATCAGGGTCAAGGGATCTATCCAGCAGGCGATCTATCTCCGACCGGCCGATATTAGACATTGTTCTAAATTAAAACATAAAAATATTTTGTTAGAAATAGTAAAACACCATTATCAGAGAGTGATGTTTACTACTCCTAAACGTAGCCTCTAAAATTTAGCCTATATCTTGTTATTATCTAATATAGTTATATTATTTATTTGTATTATAAAATTATTGTACACATTTAGTACAGAACAACAATTTAGAGTGTAGCTGAAATGATAATAAAAATAAATACGGCTCATCATACGCACTTATTTTTATTATCATTACTAGCTGTTTACCCGTGCCTTGCTACAGGATTAACATATCAACAGTAATGTTTTAGTTTATTTATGGTAGCTTCGCGTCCCAACCACATCACTCTCTACGCTCGTGAGGGAAGTTTGGCCTGTAGCCTCCCTTGGGAACTCTGCCTTTAACCCCTTGTGTAACTCAACCTAATGCCTCGCCAAGACACTGTTCAGCCCCATTTATGGATCTCGGCCTGCGGCCTCGCCGGGACGTTTAGACTGTATCACAATGAATTTTGGTTTTAGAGGCAGTGAAGCACTCAAACATAGTCTTTTCCTAAATCTGACGGTATATTAGGATAACTCCATAAGAATAAAATTGAAACTCTAAAGTCTAGTGGGGCGGAGCCCTAGAGTCGGATGTGAATACAGCATATTAATTTTTGACCTAATGGAAAAGTATATTTCAGTAACCACTTTATCACCAAGAAATAAAATAAAACAGATGTTTATATAAACAAATACAAATAAGTTGCAGAAACATTTATATCACGTTTAAAATTTTCCTTTCATTTGTTTTGTTAACTAATTGTTTGGAAACTAAATTTGTTTTTGGAAACTAAAACTTCTTTCCAAATTTTCCAATTTCCTCGTGATTTTTTCATTTTTCTTTCTTGAAGAACATTCTACAACAAATTAGGAAACTTTAAAATAAAAAGAAAATCTATTAAGCCATTGTCAAGTGATGGAACGACAACAAATTTCAGGTTTTAGTTGTTTACAATTGCAGTGAATTATTTTTTTTATTATTATAACAGAAAATTATTTTTACCAAATTTCTTTTTCTTATCACTATTCCATATTTGAAAAAAATAAGATAAGTTTCAAGTTATGTGAAATAGGGCTAGGCTAGGCCTAGCCTAAAATGTGCAGAGAACAATTTATAGTGGATGTTATAATTAATTCATATGACCTGATACCGAATTTTGAGCATTATTTGTATGATAGTGTTTTATTTGAAATATAATAAATTAGCATTATATGTTAATTATTTATGTTATAATTGTAGAACAATGAGTAAAACTAATTAACATAATTCTGCACTATCACTTCACATAATTGTACTACAAAACACTACAATAACACCATATATACACACGATTCACTAAATATATCAAATTAAATAAAACTTACACAGGATATTATTCACTAAAACAATACCAAAGCGGACAAAGTAAAAATGGCTAGATCGTACAGTGGCTTTGCTGGTCTCTTCCCTTTCACTTAACAATAAATGTATCACGTGACCATTGCTAACCTATAGCATGAAATCCCCATGAAACTGTACCAATCAAGGTGTGTGACTCTCTGTCTTTATACACATTTTTTATAGTTTCTATCACAATAAATAACTTATTTACTAAATTTTTTCAACAGCATAAATTATGCCATACCTAGCTGTTGAAAAATCACGTAAACAAGGGTATACAATAACATTTTTTTTAAAACACCCAAGGCACCTACAACATAGCAACATTTGTTATGTTAGCTAGATTATTAAATTCTCTGAAAACTGACAGTGGGTACATCTGATTCTGACTACCTACTGGTACGGTCATTCGTCATACTTCGGAAATTGTTCTCCCTCCTGACCTCCAACAAGTAGAAATTGAGCGGGTTCTTGTTGCAAGTTTAAATTTTAGTTTCTACGTTTATAAAAGTGCATAAAAAATTATTTTAAAATCTGAAATGTGTAGAACAGAACATTATGAGTAGATTGGTACAACTTTGTCGTGCTTGCTTGATGATAGACATTTGTTTTATTGATTTTAACAGAACAGCACATGACATGCCGTACCTAGCTAATACACAAATTGTGAGTAGCATAAAGTATGCCACACCTCATGATCTAGGATTTTAAAAGTACTTTTCTCTTCATTCCTAATATACACAGATTTTAAGAAAAGACTATGTTTATGGGCTCCATTGCCCCAAAAACCAAAATTCATTGTGATTCAGTCCAAGTGACCTGGAGAGGGTGCAGGCCAAGTTCCACAATAGGGTATAGTAAAGTGTCCTGGCAAAGCCATAAGCTGAGTTGCACAAAGGGGCTAAAGGCAAAGCCCCCAGGCGTGGCCACAGGCCAGGTTTTCCTCACGAGTGTAGAGAGTGATGTGGTTGGCACGCGAAGCTACCATAAATAAACTAAAACATTACTGTTCATATGTTAATCCTGTCGCAAGGCAAGGGTAAACATCCATTAATTAAATATTTATTGTGTTCATGTTTTTGATTAAGGTAGTTTAGTTTTCCTACTAATCAAACTATGAACTAAAAAAAAAAACCTATATCAGTTAATATTTTTCGTTTAGGAACATTTGCTTATATTGAAAATACAATTATTAGTAAAAACAATGCTGTTTAAAATATACCATATATTGTTTTTATTTAAAATTATTAAACATTTAATCTGACAAGCATTGATTACAATTTGTAAACAATGACCAAACCAATCTTTGACACACAAACAAAACAAGCAGATGTCTTCACTCAGTAATGAATCAAAATAAAATAACCTCTTGTAGACTAATAAAAAGTATACCAGTTAAAACAGAACAGAGGATATGTCATTTGTTGGAAAGAGACAATGTCAAAATAATAAAAACACTTCTCAGCATTCAAAAGAGCAAGCGCTGCGAGAGCTCTAGAACATCGCACAAACTTTGAATATAACTGATAAAAGATTATATAGGTAATTATTGTACTTGTAAGAAATTATACTTGGAATGTTTTTTACAACTTTTCCCTGATCATATAATACAAATTTATGCTTACTAAATTGTTCATGTTTGAAATGATGATTAAAATCGTTATGGTTATTTTTTTGCTGCTACATTAATCTTGATTTAATTTTAATAAAATATATTTTTTACCCCATGATTTCTTTTTAGCTTGATGTAACTTTTATGCATATAATGAGTATGTATTAACAGGGTGTCCAGTAAACCTCCTTAAACAAACTCCCTGACTTTTCCCTTACCGATCCGTGATTTCATATTAAATTTCCCTGTCCCCAAATTGACATAGTTACATACACGTCTATTTAACCTAACAGTAATATTATGTACTATCATGTTCATACATTATGTTATTTACAGTCAATTACAATTAGTAATTACCGAAATATCAAATATTTCAAACACATATTTTTATTGATAGCCGTAATATTTAAATTCAAAACTATTACCTACAATAATTTTTTTGAAACTATTTTATAAAAGTAGAGGTAGGATTAAAAAATATTTATAATTAGCCTTGAGTAAAAAACAAACATACCTTTTATTCTATTGTTAAATTATGACAATTTTCAATGCCTTGAAAAACTGCGCTGTATTATAATTTCCCAAAACCAGCATAAATATTAGGTCTATGACTTATTTAACAAGTACTAATAAGAAAATTATTTCAGTAAGTTTTAACCCTTATCACGCGGCATACGGATATATCAGTACAATGAAAATAGCTCTAAACGCGGCATACGGACATATCCGTATGGATGTATTTTTTAGGTTATTTTTATTTAATAGTACACTACATAACCGGAAATGGGCACAAAAGCCTTTAAATGCTTATTTATAGCCAACCGGATGCAAGCTGGTTTAATTTCACACAACAGGAAGTTAGAAACAGCTGTTATGATATTTTCGTTGCCGTGACGACTGACGCATAGCGCGGAATGCGGATATAACCGGATCTCGCTAGACAGTTCGCCTGCCAGTGCCAGTGTCGCCAGTCACAGCCAAGAGTCTGTCTAGATGACATCACTAAGCTTTTGTTTACATCGTTGTAGTTATTCTTTGGTTGGTTTGTTTCATTTTATTGTTGAGTTTTTGTTTCTACGTCGTTGTTGTAGACCTGCACGGAACATCCCACACTTCACCCTGACGGATGTTTTGAAGTGTATCATACTGTCCAAAACTACTAACTAATTCCATTACTGTATTATAGTTTATTTGATAACATATAATGAGATTGATTTTCATTTTATTTTATATTGTTTAAATTTAGACTAAAGTTATTGTACTAACTGAATATATAGCAGCGTATTCCATAAAATTGTTTTAATCATTATGTCATATTACAAAATGTAAAATTAAATAAATTTTTATGAAATGGCTATTTTTTATTACTTAAAGGTCCATTAAGTGGAAAATAAATTAAACTTTTGAAAAAAATAAAATTAAAAAAATAAAGTTAAATGCACGCTATTGAGACCTAGGCCAAATTTTATTCAGCGCTTTAAGGGTTAAACTTTTAGCGATATTAAACTACAGTAGTCTCGATTATCCGACCTAAACCGGCCGTGGCAAGGTCGGATAAGCGAAAATGTCGGATAACACGGAAAATGATATAAACGACGTTGAAATTGTGAAAAGGACCCCATACATGATCCGACCAATCTGCGAACATGTCTGCCGACGCGTCCTATTCCGGGTCCGTCGTTCCCACTCACTGCCCGACCTGTCTTGACTGCAGACAGTGTGTAGGAACAACAGACCCGGAGTTGGACGCCTCGATGACGTGTCCACGGATTAATCGGATCGTGTATGGAGGCTTTTAATTTTATTTTCACATGAAAATGCACTTAAGGCAAAGTTATAAAACATGGTTTACAGTAAATACATACTCACATAAAGTGCAATAAACAACGAAACTAAACTTAAGCTTGAGTAAAAAAGTTCGTGATTGTCTTTTGTTTTCCTGCTGTTTGTCGTTTTCTGGCCACCAAATCTCACAGTCTCCTCAGAAGTAAAACCTCGGTAGACGATGTTTCCTCCAGCTGCTCTGCATACTTTAACGCCATTTCTAAAGCTCTGTGCCCTTCGCTGTGTGAAACTTTCTGTGCACTGTCCTCCAACACCACATCCTCTTCATCGTCTTCTTCTCCTTCTCCGTTTGTCATGTTCACTATTTCTTCATCAGTTACTACTTCATATTGTTCATCTTGGGCAATCCACTCATTCATGTCCTCTTCTGTTGCGTTTTCGCAACCTGGCACTTGTTGTAACAAAGGAAGTAGGCTAGTGTTGTCTGGCTCAGTCTGCTTCTGTACATTTTCACCACACGGAGAATCTTCATTCTCTTGGAGCAAAACTTTCCAAGATTTAGCAATGGTGTTTGCTCCAACACTCTCCCATGATTGGGCCACATAGTAAGAAACGTCTTTCAAATTAAGATGACACAATTTGTTCTCCATGTCTTCTCCCTGGTCCATAGCGTCAATTAAAGAAGAAAGCAGGTTTCTTCGATAATTTCTCTTCATTGCCTCTAAGGCTCCTTGAGCCATTGGCTGACATAAGGAAGTCACATTTGGAGGCAGAAACATAGCCTTTATTTCCTTATCTTTAAGTTCGTCTTCGTCAGGATGGCACGTAGCATTATCAAGCAACAATATTGCTTTTCGTGGCAAATTTTTGGATTTCAAAAACTGTTCCGTTTGTGGCACAAATTCTTTAAATAACCATTATTTAAAAATATCTGAGCCCATCCAAGCATTTTTCTGATTGTAATATTTCACTGGCAAAGCATTTTTAGAAACATTCTAAACGCTCTCGGATTTTTTGACTTGCCTATCATAGCCAGTTTCATTTTCATATTTGCCGTGGCATTGCTGCATGCAAGAATGGTCACTCTTTCTTTGCTACGTTTGTAACCGGGCGCTGCCGCTTCGGCCTTTGACGCTAGTGTTTTTGCCGGTAACAATTTGTAATTGAGTCCAGTCTCATCACAGTTGAAAATTTGATCCCCTGATAGGCTTTCATTGTCCAATAGCAAATGAAGTTTGTCCTTAAACGATTGAACGGCTTCACAGTTTGCTGAAAGCTTCTCGCCACAGATATTAAGCTGCCGAATTCTGTATCTTTTCTTCCATCTATCAAGCCAACCTACACTAGCTGTGAAATCAGGTTCACCTTCGTTAAGTTCATTTCGAAACTTTAAGGCTTTTTGTTGTAAGATTGGTCCTGATATCGGTACGCCTTTATCTCTGTGTTGAGTAAACCACAGATACAAAGCTTCGCTTACTTTTTCGTACTCACATTTTTTCATAGTCTTCCGATTTTCCAAAGCAGTTGCCGTGACTCGCTCAGAACACCATTTTTCAATGTCATTGCGATTCCTCTTCCAATCTCCGACTGTTGTTTTTCCCACGTTATAATCTTGCGCCACTTTTAATAAAGTTTCACCATTGTATAATCTCTTCAAGGCTTTCAGTTTTTCTTCCATTGACACAACCACTTTTTTACGTTTTGAAGCCATCGCCACAACTTTTAGACACACCAAAATCAAAACACAACTAACTTACAGTCTAACAAAACGGCAGACACAAAACAAGAAAACGATGCACAAGACAACCTCTCAGCGAAAGAGCTACGTAAGCACTGAGGACTACAGCGCGCCAAAACAAAGAGAAAGTGAGGTCACCAACTTGTCGTCTGTCGCGCGAATACAATGCGTACAGTCGGGTAAAGGAAAGGGGCTGCCTCGCGTGGGAGTCTGCTGCGTACAGTCGGGTCTGACGAAAGGGGCTGCCTCGCGCGACATTGCGTAAAATCATGTTACATGACATAGTGCCCGGAAGGTCGGATAACTCGGATGGTCGGATAACCGAAGGTCGGATAACCGAGACTCTACTATAGTTGCATGAGATCGAACAAGCATAAGCAAAGCAATTAAGTAGCTTTTTCATAATTTAGAATATTAAATGGCATGTAAACTTAACATTAAGTAATGAACAAAGTAAAGGATATTTTTGTAGCGCACCCAATTATATAGCGACTACTACAAATCACAACTCACTGGTGTTCTTGTTAGGTTTTCCAGGTTTTATTTCAAATTCCCTGAATTTTTCCTGACTTTTCCAGGACATTTCAAATTCCCCGACTTTTCCAGGTTTTCCCTATTTTCCCTGTTGCTGGACACCCTGATTAAGTACGTTATAAGTAGATGATTAATGAACAAGGGTCAGTGCTGCGTGCAGTTGTCAGTTTTGAAAATAACGTTACAGATAAACAATTAACATCAGTATTACATTCCTTTCAAGCTGTCGGCACAAGGTCCTCATCTAACAGTATAGCTCTTTTCACAGGAGTCCTGTTTGAAATGTTATATTACCATGTACCAAATAACAAAATATCTTTCACTTACAAAAAATGCTTCTCCAATTTATCATCCACTTTCATTATTCTGTAAGAGATTTCTGGAGCTGTGACGTCAGGGTTCTGATAATCAATGCCTATATTGTTCTCTTCTTTCATAAAAACTTCTACTGGTAGTAAAGTATTCATACCTAATTCTGTAGATCCACACCTAACAACAGTAGCACAACAAAAATTAGTAAGCAATAAGTTCTTGATAAAACTGAGTAATTGGCTAATTAAAAACAAATCAAATGAACCTTCTTTATTGCCTTGGAATAAAGTGTTTGCATTGGAACAGTCAAGAACAAACCCACATAATTTAGTATGAACATAAGAAATGTATGAGAAATTTATAATTTGGTATGAGAAATTCACCCGCCCAATACCACTGCATGTGAATGGGTGGGCAGTTGCACATGTATGGGTGGGTCAATACCACTGCTCATGTATGGGTGGGCGGGTGGGTCATTACCACTGCTCATGTATGGGTGGGCGGGTGGATCAATACCACTGCATGTGTATGGGTGGGCGGGTGGATCAATACAACTGCACATGTATGGGTAGGCGGGTGAATCAATAACACTGTAACTGTATGGGTGGGCAGTTGGATCAATACATCTGCACGTGTGTATGGGTGGACGGGGTGTATCAATACAACTGCGCGTGTATGGGTAGGCGGGTGGGTCCAATACCACTGCTCATTTTAACAAAAAATGTTAAAAGTAGTAGATTCCCTATACAGAAATTAATTCTAGTCTTTGAAAATAGCAGCTCTGCTTAAGATACTTGCTTTCAATACAACAAAACAGTATTTGATTAGATAATTTAGGATTTTTTTTCAAAGAAGGACTTGGCAATCTTAGACATAATTTCTGTCAAACACAAATCATTGGAAATTTTTAATTTTAGTAATGAAATTAAGTGTCTTGTAGGTTTCTATATTGAACCTATCTTAATATCTAAAACAAGCCACGTCCAAATGAACTTTTTTGGCTCCAAGGATTTAAAATTTTTATTGGGGTTTTCCACCACGAGAAATCAATTGCCACTGATCCCAACCTTGGGGAAATTCTCTCTGCCCCAGAGGCTCCTAGGCTTCCCTTGTGTCATGACGAGGGTTCGCAGTAGACTATGACGTCACATGGTCGAAATTGGCTTATTTTAAAATTCTATTAGTACTGGTAAATAAAACTACCAATTGCATAGAAGCAGTCAACTAAATTGTAAGCAAGTTACCTGTCACTTATCAGCTGGAAGTGTAACTAGAGGAATTAGAACAGTATTTTTGTGTTCATTTTTGGCATTTAGCACAGGTGACGGCATGGGAGATGCACGTGATACATACAGTTTTCTTCTCTAGGCACTGTGGTTTTTGTGTGTGTTGTTATAGTTACTTAGTAGTATGTTATTTATTTTGCAGAATAAAGTTATTACTTATAAAATCAGCGTTGTTTGTTCTAAATAACGTCCCGTGTTATCAACTTCTGGCAGAAAAAACAATATGAAACCATTATCAACTTCTTGCAAAATTGGGTAATGTTAAACACCCTAGTGACTTATCAAATTAAAGGTATTCTTTTGTTAATTCCTAATATAGCCTACTATCAGATTTTAGAAAAGACTAAGTTTATGAGTTCCACTGGCCCCAAAACCAAAATTCATGGTCATACCACTTAAGTAACTTGGCGAGGCTGTAAGCCGATCTTACTCACGAGGCGACATGCCGAGATCCACAAACAGGACTGTAGTAGAGCTCCCCCACTAGGCCGCAGGCCGAGTTCCACAAAGGGGTTAAAGTTAAACGTGGAAGACCTATGAAACGAACTTTTATTAATAAACTACAAGTTAGAGCAACAACAAACGATTCTAAGGATCCTCTAGGAGTTATGAATATTGTCTCTTCGGTTTGCAAAATTCAACTGAGCGAAGCTCGGTCTCTCAGTACTTTTATTTTAATTATAACTAATGATTTAAGGTTGTACAACAATTTATGGAGCGGTTGTAGGTAAGGGACTAAGGCAGTGACTTGCCACTCCGCTGTCCTGTGTTCAATTCCTTGAGTGTCCATTTTACTCCTGCGTGCTCCTGTGATTGGGAAGTTAAGCAGTTGGTCCAACAAGCCTGAAGAACAAAAGTGAGCTTGTCTAAGCAGGCGAGGGGAACTGTGTCTTGATTGGGAACCTGACTAAAGAAGCCATAAGAATTTATTATTTTACAAAGGTTTTTGCAGCTACACCTTTCTATTGTATTAACATAGCACAAAGTAATTAATTAGAAAGATCTAACCTCCTCAATATTACAAACTGCATTGTTTACATTCCAGCACAGCTATTAAAACTTTTGGAATTCACTATTTACGTTTTTTACAGCTGTTACTTTTCGATGCATTTAAATCTCTCTCTATGTTATTCTTATAGCGAACAAACAAAACTTTAAGGGTTTCCCATGGCCTTCAGGGTGAAAATATTGAAGAATTAAGATCATATTGTACAACTACGAACAGAGGCAATTTTGTTGACACCTCAACCGTTTAAATTGGTCAAGAAATAAGGGAGAAGGTGCGTTGACAAAAAGCGGCTTCACGTATTATATATAAGGATGTTGATTATTTATATTATTAGAACATTATCTTAAACTAATTTATTTTTATGCACTGTCGCTTCCACAAAAATACACTAAAAATCACTATATAATAGATCCTACATGAATTACACTACACAATGTATCTATTATATTCACTCTATTTACTAATTGAACACATTTCCTTAGGAAAATAAAACACTACAATAGTGACATGTAGCAAACAAAAACGGCTATTACAAAAACTGGCGGGTTGCGTTGACTTGCCGGTCTTTTACATCATCTTTGTCACGTTACCATTGCCAACACACAGCATGAAATTCTCTCCAAACAGTAAAAAACGACGCATCGACTCTGTCCATTTTGTACGTTTTTTTTTCCGTTGACTACCAATTTTTTGTTTGTTTCTATCACAATAATTTACTTATTTATTACAATTTTTTTAACAGTACATGACACGCTGTACCTAGCTTTTGAAAAAAACACAAACAAGGGTATACAAAAACCCCAAAGCACCTACAACATTGCAATTTGTTTTTTTGGGATTGCAATTTGACAGTAAGTGCCTGATTCTGACTATTAGTTATTGTACAGTCATTCAACAAACAGCAATTTTCCCCCCACCAGACCAGGAAATGAGCGGGAGTTTCTTGTTGCACGTTTTAGTTTTAATTTCTACGTTCATAAAATCAAAGTCAGCTATTACTGACCTGTCTCCATCAACACCGCAATTCTATTTCACGTCTCTGCCGATGTTGGTTGTATGGTTATACTGCTTTGTTTGTCACCATGTCAATCAGTAATTATGCCGACTATGAAGTGCGCTTGAAATGCTAAAAGATATTGTGGAACATTATTGAAGCTTAGGCACGCTATTCCAAACTGCCGGCTCTCTAGCGGTGTCATTCTGCTTCATGACAAAGCTTGGCCTCACGTTGCGGCAAGAGCACAAACGCAACTGGACAAGTTTCATTGGGAAATACTGGATCATCCACCATACAGTCCTAACTTAACACCATCGGATTTTCATCTTTTTCCAAAATTTAAGGAATTTCTTGGTGGAAAGCGCTTGGGAAATTATGACATGTTGAAACAAACAGTTAAGAACTGGTTTAACAGTCAGGCGGGAGAGTTCTTTGATGATGGGATCCAAAAGCTGGTACCATGACTTCAAACATGTGTCAATGTTAATGGTGACTATATAGAAAAGTGAACAAATTTTCATATTTTAGTTTGTGATATCTTTTATGTCCATGTGATATCTTTTATGTCCATAAATAAAGTTTCTCTTACGCTATTAGAAAACGGTTTTTACTCTCAAACCCCTTCAACAATCTAAAATTAAAATAAGAGTTTGAATTAAAAATTAAAGGTTTAGCTCAGCGTTCAAAGGGTTAATTCTGTAATTTGAATATGGTAATGAATTAAGATAACACATTTTAGAAACAATTTTGCAATAAACTCATTGATTTTGTAATAAAAACTAAACAAGAGTTATTGTCTGTATCGTTCTGTAATGTAAATTCTAAATAGAATTATTTATTAGTACTATTTAGAGTTTTTATTACTCTACCATTCCTATAATCCAACATTTTCACTTAGTCCGTCTCTTTAGGTTATTATCCCATTAAAATTACATAATGCCTTAGGGGGGAGGGGGTTTTCGGCAGCATTATACACTGTTACAGGGGAAGGTGGGGGGTTTCACGCAGCATTACGTAACTATTACACCTCAACAATTTGTTTGATTTCATTCACAAAATTTGATAGTACAGTAGAGAAGTCGACTATCCGAACTAATTGGGACCTCAGGGTGTTCGGATAACGACATGTTCGGATAATAAAAAATATTTTAACCATGCCATTATAGACGCTTATTGATAAGTTTTTGTAATGGATTGGACATATTGAAATTAAAAACACAACACATTTAAGTACTGTATCCACATAATACTTTAATTTTGTGTTAAGTAGTCCAGTTAAAACTTACTGGACTAATGTTCCTGAAACTAGATTCTAATACTATTCAACACTAGCTTAAAGAAAAACAAACAACTTTACAAAGTTTCAGCGCTGCACTACACGAGTGAATGACGATTAACCAGTGACTGTGCACATTAAATGTCAATTACTGTAGTACAAACGCTTGACAGCGAAGCTCAGACTAGACAGTGGTAGGTGCACGGCGCGCCCGTTGTTTATTTTCGTCGTTTCCTGGAAGGCCTGACGTTACGGCGCAGGCACCGAGTCTGGCAGAAGCGGTACGCCGCGCGGGCTGTGCGCTAACTATAATATATTTTTCGTAATAAAATATGCACTATATGTACTGTATACAGTTACTGTAGTATGGTACGTTTATTGAAAAATAAAAAATATTAAATATAAGTGTTGGAACATAAATTTACAATGTGTATTTTGCGTGTGTAAAAAAAAATATTTTTTTTAGGTTTGGTTCGGTTAACTGACGTTTCGGATGACTGACGTTCGGTAAATCGACGTTCTACTGTATTTACTAACACTACTACAGTAGAAGGCATTCTCCTGATCTGTGTTTGATATCTAGGGTTGGCAGCATGACAAGTAAAAACATTTGGTTAGCTATGATAGTTAACTTGCAGTTATTTACTAACACTACTACAGTAGAAGGCATTCTCCTGATCTGTGTTTGATATCTAGGGTTGGCAGCATGACAAGTAAAAACATTTGGTTAGATATGATAGTTAACTTGCAGTTATTTCAACCATTGACTTGCTAAACACTAACTATACCTTTTAAAAAGTTTCTATGACATGAACAATATAAAAACTTACCCATTCATTTGTTGTGAATCACCAACATCATGTTTATTAATATTGTTTTCAACATTACTTTCATCAGAAGAGAGTTCTTCTTCTTTTATATAAAACCTTTGACATATCTCCCTGTTGCCTTCTTTAGATAGCACTATGCTCTCTTTTATTTGTACTCTTTCACTGTTTTCCAAATCGTATAAGAAAGGCTCTTCTTTTATAAAAGGTCCTTCTTTTTCTTCTGTCCTCATCTCATTGTGGCTATTGTCCTTGGCCCTGCTAAGCAAAGACTTTTGTCATTGACCTAACTGCATATACAATATCTCAAAAAAATTCAAGTCTCTTTCAAAAGGTATAAGACAATAGATTATTATATTTCTATGACATGCATCATCGCATGATCCGTTTCAAAACATGTGAGAATTTTAATTATGGCCAAATTGAGCACCTCTTAAACATGAGTATGAGTATTACAGGAAGTAAAATTATATTAAACAATAAATTTTGCACAGTTCATTAAATTTCTTTACTTTTTTGGTTGGTCTTTTTATTTGATACATGCTATACATCAGTTGGAGAGGAAGGTTTATGGAAAACACAAATTGCATGAGAATATAAAAATCTTTTGGGCAAGTTAAAATCTACAATAATTTTAAAAAAAAGCGGAATTAGTCTTATCATAATACTATCATACTATTTATGGGATAGTAAAGTACCAAGAATAGCCAAATCAACAATGTTCAGTACATACTTTATGCTTTTTTTAACTTACAGCCTAGAAACTTGCGCCCTGAATAAAAATAACGTAGTAGAATCCAGACATATGAAATGAAATGTTTAAGAACATCTTTGCAGAAGACTAGACGAGATAGAATCAGAAATACAGACATAAGAGACCAGTTTGGATGTAATAGGACAGTTGGAGAAAAGATCAGAATGGCAAGGTTAGGATGGTTTGGACATGTAAGAAGAATGGAGGAAGGAAGAGAGGCAAAAATGTGGTTTGAAAGAGATGTTGATGGCCACCACGAAAGAGTTGGGAGACCATGAAAGAAATGGATGTACGTCATAAAAGAAGACATAATACTCAAAGGACAGCAGTTATAACAAATTGATTACGACAAAATATACATGGACAGGAGAAGATGGAAGAGGCTTGTCAGCACACCCGAGAGACTGGAGCTTCTAAACCGATGATGATCCTATCAGGGAGCCAGAATTACTGGCTCTATCTTATATCTTTATGTTATTCTGTACTGTCAATAATTCCATTCAAAACAAAATTCTGAAAATGATATAAATATACATGGCTTTAATATTAGAGGAAAGGGGATCTCTTGCAATAGAATACTATGTTTTTATAAGTTGTATTGCGAGTTAGTATCAAATTAATCAATTTGCTTCCAAAATAATCAGATTTTAGGTTCGGCGAAGGCCTGAAGGCCCACGTGAACTGGCAAGTAGTTTTTCTTTTAACCCTCCAACTGGGAGTTATTTTTTCCTAAAACGGCAGGCCATTTTAGACTAATGTGTACACGTTTGTTATAAAATTTTAAAAAACTGGTTATTTACTAAAAAACTACTTATATTAGGTATTAATATGTTTATAAATATGTAGGCTATCATATAAACTATGCATCATAAACAAAAACGTTATTTTTCTTTGTTTGTTGTATGTAACATATATATATATATATATTTATATTTGCTGTAAAAAATCATGACAGGGAGGGTACCCCTTAGGAACAATGTTAGGATGATAAAATATAAATTGGCCAACATATTCTAAATGTTATCTAGTTTCAGGAAATACGGTACATACATAATAAATCATATGGGCAAAAATAAGTTTTTTACTGGAATTTTAAAACCAGAAACAATACATCAGCTGAACATTTGTTACCATGGAAACAGTAATATTAAAAATGTCATACAGAATTTATTATATTATACCACTGTACAGTTCATTTTACTAACATTTTAGCTAAAAACATGCTCTATCAAATAAATAAACAATTTATCAAATAATTAATAAGATTATATAAATATTAATAACCATAAAAATAATTATATAAAAAATAATAACATATCAGGTTATGGCATATTTTTTAATCTATTTTGACCATATATAATATACTGGTATTTCACTTTGTTTATATTATTATAAATTACTAAATACACTCTAATACACAATGACCAATATGTAAATAGCCTAAAACACATAATTACATGATAAATAAGTTTTCATGGTTGTATATCTACAAACAATTAGCAAGCTGAAAACGGCAAAATTCTCCTATTTGAAATCATTAGGTTGTATCAAGCAATCGATAACCTGTGCATATTACTGTAATCGGCAACTAATGTAGATTCCATAGAGACTAAAAACATTGTCATAGCTTTTAAGGTGTGTCCTGTAACAATGTTTGTTTGCGCCAGCGTCTCAAACACCTGAAATCAGGCGTTTGCCACTTCAATATCACATCTCAATGCCTGAAATAAGACATTTTCCATTTAGATGGTTAATTGTTGTTTTAACTTAAATTATAAATTATTGAAAACACAAGAGTGTTTCTGACACACATTGATGAGTCAAAAGCATTTTTCTAGATTTATGAGTCCTTGTCACACTGTTAAAATATATAATAAATAATTTCAAATCTATTGATGCAATTTCAACAGGCATTGATGCAAGTATATTCAATCTACAAGGCGTGTTTTTAAAGTAAGTACCGTTTTGGAATCCCGCCGCTGTAGCGCTGCGGTCGGCGTGCATGATGAGGAACGAAGTAGGAAACCTTCACTCATTACTGATGACTTGGTGCAAAACGTTGATGAAAAATGTCAGAGAAAACAAACGCTTTACAACTGCATGGTTATCTAGTGAGCCTTCAAGTGTCAAGAAGTACAATTTATGAAATTGTGACAGAACGTTTGAATTACCGAGATTTATGCTTACGATAGGGTCCCAAAATGCAATTGGAGAATCACAAAACAATAATGTTTGGTGAGAATCACAAAAACAAGCTTTTAACCAGATCTCTCACATTCATAGATCATTAGAACTGTGATGGTTACGATTTTTAAAACCAAATTGTCAGGGTGATAGACTCATGATGAATGTCAGCTGCTTTCACGTCTTTAGCGTTACGGAAACTTATCATAACATGTGCTTTACAGTTCGCGGCATTTTTAATCGCAGGATGAATTTTAACAGTCATAACCGAACTTAAATACAGTCGAATGTATCCACAACGGCGGCTGTGGCTTGCCAACAGATAGTAGTATCTAGCACGCATGCGCTGAATTCCGACTGCAGCGCTACAGCGGCGGGATTACAAAACGGTACTTACTTTAAAAACACGCCTCGTATATGAATGTTTAAGAGGTAGCTGAAGTCAGCCATGAGTACAGCTCTTATCTAAGGCAAGAGAAACTGAAATCTACAATGTTTCAGTTACGAATGGTAAAATCGTATGTTTGTTTCACTAGTATTTTCACACATCAGACATATTCATATTCAAACCTGAAAAATGAAACATTTCATTTTTAATTACTTAACAACCCTTTTAGTGACAAGGCATCGCAGACAGCGATGGCACGATATAGTGGAAAAATTTGAGGGATTGCTGTGTCGACGCTGCATGTTATTAAATATAACACACGGGATTGAATTATTATTGTTTTATTTAAATCGAGTGTTATTTAAAACCAACCACCAAGTATTGACCCACCCGCCCACCCATGCATGTACAGTAGTATTGACCCACCCGCCCACCCATGCATGTACAGTAGTATTGACCCACCCGCCCACCCATGCATGTACAGTAGTATTGACCCACCCGCCAGCCCATACACGTACAGTGGTACTGAACCACCCTCCCACCCTTACACGCACAGTGGTGCTGACCCATCCGCCCACCCATACACGTACAGTAATATATGGGCGAGCCGGTGGCCAAGTGGTCTAAGGCGTCAGGACTTTGAGCTTGGGTTAGAGATAGTGCTGGTTCGAATCCGGCCTAGACTGAAAAGATTTATCAGTAATATTCACCTTGTAATACTGTACAGGTTCGCCCCCTTACTCTGACTGAATAAGTTCCTCGCACAGATCAATGGTCTATGGGGAATGGTCAGAGTAAGGTTAAGGAGGAGATCGGCCTCTCTCCTTTAAAAAAAAAAAAAAAAACTTTCTGCCCGGTCCAATTATACTACTGTTATACTGATTTTAAAGAACAACATTTTTGATGATGTAAAAATGTTTGATAATGATTTCTTCCACTCTAGTGGGGTATCAAAATTAAGGTATTCTACCCCTGAATCTATATTTCCAATCAGATTTTTTTAAAAGACAAAGTTAATGGGCCCACTGAACTTACTAAATAATAAAACCTAAAAGAGGGCTAGACAGCATGTATATGATCTGTATTTGAAGTATAGGACTCTGGCACTGTGTATTAAAAGAAAAACTTCAGGCTAACTATGTTGATCAACTCATTGGTAACTCCCCCCCCCCCTCTCTGCACTTGCCATACAATATAAATGCTATTTCTATTATTTGTATTTAAAGCCGAAAAAAATAAAGAAAAATGACTTACTTATTCATTTCTTGTGAATCAGCATCATTGCTATGCTTATTAGCATTATCTTCAACATTACTTTCTTCATCAGAAGAGATCTTTTCCTCTTTTATATATAATCGTTGACACATTTCTCTATTGCCTATTTTAGATGGTACCATGTCCTCTTTTGTTTGCACTCCTTCATTGTTTTCCAAGTCAAATAAATAAGGTTCTTCGTTTATATAGTGTGCTGGATGTTTTCCTTCTGTTCTCATGTCATTCAGGCCATTCCTGTTAAGCAACTTGTGATTAATCAAATACCCATAAAATATTGGTCTAGAGTGAGATCAAGAACAGCGTGGCATATTTATACATATAATTGGCATAAATTTTTTTTAATGAAATCATATTTATTTGCCAATCCAAATACATATATTGAATTAAGTTTCTCTAGATTAAGTTAAGAAAACTTAGTAATAATATAGAATTAATGTACAGTGTGATGAAACTTCAATCTAATAATCTATAATGTCTAAAACAAACAAGAGTAGCCTCAACATCTCCACTGGGGACGTAGATAGACTAACACTAAATGGTACATTTGCGCCTTTTTGTATATTTCCATGAGATATGCTTTCATTCTACAAAAATTACGTATTTTACCGAATAGTTAAAAAAAAACCAATGACACAACTTGTAATATTTTTTACATATTCCTGTTAATTTAAATGATATTTTTTAAGAGTTAAACTTTTATATTGCACTCAATACGAAATTGAAAACTATTTTGCAGCCATTCTTTTCAAACGTAAACTTCACCAAATTAAAAAATTGTTTTTTAAATTTGTGTGTGAAAACTACATAAAACATTGCAAAAACATACAAACTTAATGAAATCAACATTTTAAAGTTATTTTTTTCAGGTTTCTTATATTTTTCACTTTAAAGTTGCTACTCATCATTGGTCAAGTGCCTAAGCCAGAATTGGTGTTAAAAACAGCTGATTTGTTAATTGTTGGTTTCCCTCCAAATAAACTGAGGATATGTTCAAGAAGTGAAGGATTATCTGAATCAGCTCAGTTTGTCAACTCAAATATAGGTAAGCTAAAACAAGTTAACAAACTCTAAATTGTAACCAGAATATAATGTAACTAACATGGAAAAAGTATATTTTACTGAGATATTTGTGTTACTGACGTGACACTTAATATCATTCATGGTTTTTAACTCAATACTGGCATATTCTTAAAGAAAGAAAATATACTTTTAAATGTTTTAGGTCATAGGTAAGTAAATCTATGCTAAATCCAAATAAAAACATTAAACATACATTGATTTTTTCCAGATATGTCAAGTAAAGATCGAGTTGCTAAATGCAAAGGTAAGAAGAAAATGATGCAGGAAAGTGGGCTGATTATCTTGAAAAAGACCAAATATGAAAGAGGCTCAGAAGGATTAATGAGAAACAAGCTATTCTAAGTAGTGAAGCACTTTTAAATGAAAAAAGAAAAAAAGACAGACAGAGACTTCATTGGTTGAAAAAAATCTGGCAACGCTCCACCAGACTGTCAGTCTGATCTGGGTTCATACAAAAGCCCAGAGACTCTTTCTTGGTAAAGCTATTAAAAAAGTAACAAATTTGCTTCCAGTCCTTCAAAGAAACAGGCAGTTTTAAAAAAGCTTATGTATTTCCAGAAATTTTGTTCATTTCCCTGACTCTCCCTGACCAAATTTGTTTCCCCTGAATATCCCTGACTTTCCAGAATGTCGACACCCTGATCAGAATTTTTAAACTTGTACAAAATTAAGCTCAAGTCAGTTGGAAGGTTCACAGACAATTAAATTATTGGTTTCTTTGATATAGTCATGAGAACGTGTGTAACTGTCACGTTCGTAACAAAAGGATGGCTGTTTGGTCTATAACAATTATTTCTCGAGATAAAACGGAAAAACTACTTTTGCGACGAATCACGATTAGCTGCCAATATGCGATCATGATATACAACTATTAACCACAAAAACCGAATTCATCTATATTCCCGCTGGAGTGACAGCTGTCATGGAGGCCAGGCATCCTAAATTAACGCAAATTACAAATTTTTGTTGAGTAGGCCTAAATAGACAATTATGATAAGTTAGGTTATGTTTGGTTAGGTTGGCAAAAAATGTATTTTCCAGGCCGACAAAATAATTTTATTGAAAAAAACGAATTATTTATTCGTGTTCTGCATAAAAACCATTTAGCATAATGGTTCAAAAATCTTGAAAAATAATGAGTTTTAAAAAGTTGGTTTTTTTACAATCAAATAAAAAACTAAGTTTTTTATTTGATTGTAAAACTGATTTTTAAGTTTTCAGCAAAAAAAGTTTTCTGCAGTTTAAATCAACCTCTTAAAGAGGTATAAACTCATATTTCACCACTTTTTCAAAAAGAAATCACATTTTAAAAAGTGGCAAGAAAGTACATAATTGCCTAAATTTGGACTATTTTAAAGTGACTGGAAACTCTATAATTACCACAAACTGAGAGGGGCTGTGTCCGAATAGGACTTTGCTATTAGGCAACATTCCGTTCTAGCCTTAACTTTAATTAGGAATGCATATCAACATAAGGGCTGTTAAAAATGATTCAAACCAGTAAATGCTACTAACCTACAATGTAGGTTTTTGAGAGCTACAGCCAGTCAGTGACATGTCATTTCGAAAGCACTTCTGTGTCTTTAGATTTCCTGAAGTTTCAACGAAAACTAGGCTAGGTATGGCTTCCACAACCGAGTAGGCCCCTAATACAGAAGTATTTCCTGAATGAACTGTTGCTGACTGGCTGTAACTGATTTTTAAGAAAGTTGGTTTATTTCACTATCAGATAAAAATGAGTTTCCAATGTTTAAATCAGAGCGAATTTCGTGAAGTAGGTTGGCACTAGTCACGTGACAAGTTTTCACTTTACTGAAAGAGGAAGAGCCCGTCAACGACACGGCTAGATTAGATATTGGCATTTTTAATTGTTGCGCGTCTGATTTTCTTTGTGAGTGTTTTATTCGCTGTAAGTGTTATAAATTACTATTTTAATAGCTAAATTTATATGTTATGTTTAGTGTAGTCATAGTACAATGAGTTCTAGTTGTTTTTAGTGTCTAGAATAATCAGAAATTGACACTTATGTAGATACAAACCTAAACATTTATTTTTTATCCAAATTTCAGCAAACAACGTGTATACCGATAGGGTATTAGTGTAGCCTACTTATAATAATCTTAGAATGTTATTAATAATCGTAGTATGTTATTATATAGTGCAAACATCTTATTTATGGCACTACTGTAATACATTTTTTTATATTTCTATTCAGAAATGTGTGTTCTATCAAGTGTTACTGTTTATTAAAATAACTCCCAAAGATTTTTTTTATAATGTTTACAGTATGTACTATTTTCCAAGTGTCGTTTGATAGCCGTGTATATATTTATGTACGTACTTGCCTAAACATTTATTTTTTATTCTAGACTAAGGAACACGAATGCACACTGCTTATGCCTACTAAGGCAATATGTTTGAGTAATACCATTCCTACAACATAAAAAAGTACCCTTTTCTCTCTGTCAGTAAGAATAAAATTGGCAGTAATCCAATAATAAAATATATATATATATTTGTTTTCTTACTCTTAAAATGGTACATATTATACAGTTTAACTACAAATTTATTAATTTTTATTTATTTATTTTTAAGACGCTGATCATCAAGATATGGATTTCGAGTGAGTGTAAATGAACGAGTGTAGTCATTGTTAAAATCTGAGTTTGACTTAGCTCAGAAAGGACTATTTATTAATAGCCTAATAGCCAACGCAACTATGGGACCTACAGCTTTACGTGAAATCCAAACCACGTAGTGTTGGTCTGATTTTCAGTTACCTGTTAAGTCTAACAATCAGTTCTCTTCCCTAAAAACATCTGTACCCTGACTACCATCCAACATGGACACCCCAGACTTCTCTAGTAGTGTCCATGTCGAAGGCAACTATTGAGCGGATGTCGTGTCAGTATTAAGAGGACTGAGGATAGAATTTATCGCCTACAATCTCCCAAACACTTTGTTCCCAAGCTGGGTTAGAGTGTACTGTGCCACCAGTGCCGACCTTTCAAACTAATTAGGTATTTGCAAAGCAATTCCAAAGCACAATTTAATTCTTAATCAAATGTAATTTGTTTGGAAAAATTTTTTTTTTTAAATAACTGTTAATTAGGATGCGCAAGATCATATCTCCGGTTTGAAAATTACATTGTTCTTATGGGATTAAAACCGACATGGCCGACAGCCTCTGCAGACTCTTAACCCTTAGTACTCTCCTATAAATTCTTTTAACTTTTAAGAGCCTCTCCTGTCCTTTTTAGAGACACGTCGCCCTTAGGCCTCTTCATGTAATTTTATACTTAATTCACATTTTATTGATTAAACTGTACTAATTATATCATAATATGTAAATTTATTAACAATAGCTCAGCAAATTTAATCTCTAAATATAAACACACAATGTTATTACTAAGCTTATTTCTTAATGTTTTATTTATTTTATTTTATTTCACAGCTGATGATTAACCCTGAAACAGGCAGTTACTTATCCCAGCATGGCAGGTGATTCTTGGCTAGTTTGCAAGCTTTTGTTATAATATAAAATTCATTAAAATTAGCTATACAAAGTAAACTAAATTATAACTTCTTTTTATTACTTGCAATTAAAGTGTGTTCAAATTATTTTCAGTACAATACCAGTATAACGAGAAGAGAGTGGTAGTAATTTTAAGAGGTCTAAGGCCTGAGAGAGGGGTTAGGGGTCATGGGAAGAAGACCATCTCCTAGGAGGAATAATACACCATCCCCTCAAAGACCTGCTACATCCTCCCCATCAAGGAGCCCCTCCCCCGGTCAGTATTAGGCCTCTAGTGCTGGAGATTTTGCCACGGCCAGGGCCACCACCACCACCAGCTGAATCTCGCGATCTCCGGCACAGCATCCGCTTTGGAATTAAGAGTAGTTTTAGGTTAGTTTAAATTAGTATAATTAAATATTCTTTTTATAATATTTTTACTTGTTTATTATTGATTCTATCAATGCTAATATAAAGTACATTTGTTTTTTAATTCCTTTTCAGTTTTTTTTCAAAATTCATTTATTAATTTTTTAATAACACCTTTAATTTAAAGTTTAATTAAACTTATAAAACGACTGCAATATATTATTTAAACCAGAAGTCCAGTGAGGTGGAGCTCTACAGTCGGATGTAAATAAAAACATGCTTACAACCTTCCTTGGTTTAACATTACGAAACCTACTCAATATTACAAACACTTTTGTTTATATTCCAACAGAATTTAAAACTTTTTAGAAATTATTATTAACTTTTGAACAGCTGTTATTTGCAGGACTTTGAAATCAGACGTTGACAGCCTTCTGAGACAAGTTTGAAAGCTAATTGTTTCTATCAATAGACGTGTGGGTCCAGCCAATTTACCAAAGTACGAAAGGTACTACCCATGTGTGTTAAGATCAAATTTTTGCTGCACTTGTATTTGTAGGACTTATAACACTTTGAAATCAGACGTTGATCGCCATTTGAGACAAGTTTAACAGCGAACTTCTCTTTTACTAAACATGTGGGCCCAGCCAAAGTATCACGGTTAAAAAAATACTACCTGAGGGTATAACGTGTTAAATTGAAACTTTTGCTGCACTCGTATTTGTAGGACTTCTTATAGCACTTTGAAATCAGATGTCGACTGCCATTTGAGGCAAGTTCGACAGCGAATTTCTCTTTTACTAAACGTGTAGGCCCAGCCAGTGTACCACGGTTCAAAATGTACTACCCAAGGATAACGTTTTAAATCCAAATTTTTTCTGCACGTCCGTTTTGACAACTTACAACACTTAATTAGTGATTTAGGCGGCAGGCCGTTATTTGCGCCAAGATTTAGACCCTCATTCCTAGACCAGTTTACTATATTAGGAAAGGTTCTACCCAAGGGTACAACATATTATATTCAAAAGTTTGCTGAGCAGCCGTTTACTTTTTAATGTATTTGAAAAAAGTAAATCACTTACATGATAGCGTGTTAACTGAAGTGAGGTTATGTTTGTTGGCAGCACAACTGAAGAATTTCGGCGTGATATTTTAACCAATGGGTAATATAGGATTGCTTTTTTACTTCCTTGATATTGTTCCTTGTCCTTGTTTGTTGATATTGTGTAGGAAACAGATTTGCTAGTTAAAACTTGAATTACAGAAATTTTTTACAATTTACCCATAATTCCCTAAAAAATACCCTTTTTTCCATTTAATACCCTTTTTCCCTTTTGCTGGGCGGAAATATTGGACAGATACACAGTCGTCTCGTAAGAAAAGTTATAAGTATAATTTAAATACAAAATTTTAAGTTTGTTCAATCTTTTCATGACAGTTATTATTTACTAATTCTTTTTGTATCTTTTTGTAAGTGTTGATAGTAGTATGTGAAAGTACAGTTCTTGAGAAGAAAAACGTTATGATAACATTTACATTTGGAGCATATTTAGTATTTTTTATGAATTTTACAAAAAAGCACTTGCGCAGCTCCGAAAAAAGAACTTAGGAGTAGAGGGCACACATTGATTCACCTGATGCTCATGATCTAGGGTTAAAATCAGACCAACACTACTGTATGTGGTTTGGATTCCACGTAAAGCTGTAGGTCCCATAGTCGCCCTGGCTATTGGGCTATTAATAAATAGTCCTATCTGAGCTAAGTTGAACTCAGATTGTAACAATGACTGCACTTGTTCATCTACACTCATTCGAAATCCATATTCGGCCATATCTTGATGATCAGCGTCTCAAGAATAAATAAATAAAAATTAATAAATTTGTACTTAAACTGTATAATATATACCATTTTAAGAGTAACAGAACAAATATATATATATATATATATATATATTGTCCACCCTGTATATACTGTATATATATATATATATATATATATATATATATATATATATATATATATATATATATATATAAATAAATATATTTTTGAAGTTATACTTCTTTGCGCCCATTAGACACTTTGGGATGGGATGTTGGTCGAGAAACCGCGTCACGCTGAAAAGTAAGAACAAATTTTTAAGAACTATCGATTAATCGATTGTTAATCGAAGAAATTTAATCGAAGAAATTACTGATAATGATAATATAATAATGAAGTCACGTATAATATATTGAAGATAAATATATTGAATAATATTGAAAAATGTCTTATATTTCATTTATATATCCTGTCTGTTTGTGTGCGTGAGTGGGTGTATGAGAATGGCCAAAGAAGTATAACTTCCACCGTGTGGTCCGACGCACACCCAATTTTTTTTATTATTGTATTACTGCCAATTTTATTCTTACTGACAGAGAGAAAAGGGTACTTTTTTATGTTGTAGGAATGGTATTACTCAAACATATTTCCTTAGTAAGCATAAGCAGCGTGCAATGGTGTTCCTTAGTCTAGAATAAAAAATAAATGTTTAGGCAAGTACGTACGTAAATATATAAACGGCTATCAAACGACACTTGAAAAGTAGTACATACTGTAAACATTTAAAAAAAATATCTTTGGGAGTTATTAGAACAGTAACACTTGATAGAACACATATTTCTAAATAGAAATATAAAAAATGTATTACAGTAGTGCCATAAATATGATATTCGCGCTATATAATAACATACTAGAATTATTAATAACATTCTAAGATTATTATAAGTAGGCTACACTAATACCCTATCGGTATACACGTTGTTTGCTGAAATTGGATAAAAAATAAATGTTAATGTTTGTATCTACATAAGTGTCAATTTCTGATTATTCTAGACACTAAAAACCACTAAAACTCATTGTACTATGACTACACTAAACATAACATATAAATTTAGCTATTAAAATAGTAATTTATAACACTTACAGCGAATAAAACACTCACAAAGTAAATCAGACACGCAACAATTAAAAATGCCAATATCTACTCTAGCCGTGTCGTTGACGGGCTATTCTTCTTCCAGTAAAGTGAAAACTTGTTACGTGACCAGTGCCAACCTACTTCACGAAATTCGCTCGATGCAGCACTGATCAACTCAACAACTCTCTGTCTATCTAGCTAATTTCTTTTAGTTTATATCTCATTAAATAAATTATTAGCTAAACTTTTATCAACAGTATAAATTATGCCGTACCTCGCTTTTGGGAAATCATGTAAACAATGGTACAGAAAACATTTTTTGTGAAATACCCAATGCAGCTAAGAGAATGAAATTTGTTTAATAGAGCATTTCATTCTCTACAGACTGACATTTGGTATGCCTTATTCCGTCTTCTGGTTATTCTTCAGTGAGATGTCAAACATCGGCAACTTTACTCCCTCCAGATCTCTACTGAGCGGGAGTTTCAAGTTGCACATTCTAATTTTATTTCCTACGTTTATAAAATGGCATAAAAAATTATTAAAAATCTGATCAACAGAACATTTCTTGGTAATTATGCACTTTTTGCCACCTGTGAAAATATGATTTCATGTTAATTAAGTGGTGAAAAATGAGTTTATATCTCTTGAGGAGTTTGATTTCATCTACGGAAAACTTGTTTTTTACCAAAAAATCTAAAAACTAGATTTTTATCTAATAATGAAAAAACCAACTTTTTTTAAAATCTTTATTTTTCAACAACTTTTTTTTTCATTTCTCGTGTTTTTAATGCTGAATACAAATATATAACTGGTTTTGTAGTAAATTTTTTTTCAGCTTGAAAAATTCATTTTTTGCTGACAAAACCAAACATAACCTAACATCCTGATTGTCTATTTTCTCAACAAAAATTTGTAATTTGCGTTAAATTCAAGTGTTTGGCCTCCGTGACGGCCTGCTGGCCGTCACTCTGGTGGGGATATAGGTGAATTTGGTTTTTGTGATTAATAGTTGTTGTTTATAATGATCGCGTAATGGCCGCTAATCGCAATCCGCCGCGATAGTAGTTTTTCCGTTATTTCTCGAGAAATATTTGTAATAGACCAAAATAGTTTTCAAATTTGTATTCAGCGCAAAAAAACACATCAAAATAAAAAAGAAGATTAAAATACTATTTAACCCTTTCAGTGCCGGACATTTTTTTTTAAAATGTCCCTATGTTGCCGAGCATTTTTTCACTAGGTTTACTTTATGTTGCCGGGCAATTTTAAGCGGTTTTGCAAGCTATTTAAAAAAAATCATAACTAATTTATTTATCAAGGTAAAACAATGATTTTTTTGTTATTTTCCAAAAGGTATGCACAACACCATAAAACAACAGAAATCATATATTATGGTTAACACTATATAAAAATATATATACTTACCAATTTCTTTTTTTTTATCCAAAAAGAATGCCTTTTCATGATGAAAAAAAATCAGTTTGTTATAGATGTGCACTTCTCTAATTAAAACAATCATTTAAGAATATAAATACAAATTTTCAGGTCCATAGCTTCAAAAATAAGTAATTGGTTCACATTTTTGTAAATTCTGGCACATTTCAGTTTTTCACTACAATAACCGGTAATACATGAGGATATTCTATTATTGATTTCCATCCAAATAAGTTCAATGAAGTTCATACATGTTGCATAATATTATATAATTAATAGTAAAAAATGAACTAGGCTAACATATTTACAATTTTTATGACAAATAAAAAAAAATTTTAATATTTTTAGCAATGGTGTTTGCTAAGGCACTTGTTATGTAAGCCTTTCTTACATTTACTGCACATGAAAGTGGACTTCTTCCTTTTGCCACCTTTTTGCGTACTTTCCTTACTGCAAACACAGCAATTTTTTTCACGGTCATCAGGAATTTTTTGAATTGGAGGTATGGTTCTGTCAGCATCGCCATCACCCCTTGAAAGCCGGGTTGGAGTTAAGTCTGCTAGATCACTTACATTGGGTCTATTTTCTTGCATAGATAACCAGTCCTTTGATAATCCCTCAATAACTGAAATAGTGTAGTCTAATCTGCTTAAAGGTTTGTCTGTGTTCATTTTATAGAGTAAAAAAGAATTCAGTACCATGCGGCCAAAAATGTTAAATGTTACTTTCTTCCACGATTTTAAATTTTTCCTATCATCAAGATACTGGTAGAGCATCTGGTCAGAGCCATCTACTCCTCCCATATTATCATTATAATTTCTTATCACCTTTGGCTTAGTAGTTACACGGACTGTTGTTCCCCTTGATTTAGACCTACACTCATTTTCGGCTTTTCTATCGGTTGTAAGTACCAAGACCTGGTTTTTCTGGGACAATTTCTCCCTGTAGCCTAGCAAAAGCATATTATTTTTCCTAGCATACTCCAGCTCACCAACTCTAAACTTTGGCTTCATAACAACAGGAATTCCCTTTCTATTTTTCCTCAAAGTACCAGTCAAAAAAGTAAGCTTAGAGTACAAAAGCTTTGCTAATTTCATACTCGTAAAGAAATTATCAACGAATATGTGATATCCTTTATTTAACAAGTTTGTCATTTCAAGCAATTTAACTACTACATAGTACCCAAGGCCATTTTCTTTAATTTCTTTAAGGTCTTTTTGTTTCTTCATCTCTTGCCCCCTTGTACACAAAAAAAAGAAAGACAGTAATGTGACAATGAATCGCAAACAGACCAAAGTTTTACCCCCCAGCGATGTCTTTTCTTTGGCATGTATTGCAAAAGCTGAGAATGACCCTTTGTGCTGACCATGCTCTCATCAATAGCAATGTTTTTTCCTGGAGTGAAATGAAATTTTGAAACCAAGTTATAATGGTCAATTAAAGGTTGGAATCGTGCACACGGGTCGTAATCAATTTGCCCAGGTTTGGGTAGGTTGGTTGAATCTGTTACATGAAAAAACTGAAGGATGGCTTGAAATCTATTTCTATTAAACATTCTTGTAAACCATGGAATGAATTGGCTTGAAGTTCTAGACCAGTACATGTATATTGTAGGCTTTGGGTTTAGGCCCATATTTACAAGCACTGTAATAAAAGCTAGTATTTCCAATCGGGTAACAGGTCTCCACAATTTTGACCTACTATTTTCTTTCAGCCGATGCCTATTATCAATAATAAACTTGTCAGCATATTTATTAGTAGCCTTAACAAATTTATCAAGCAGGGCATGTGTGAAGAATAACATGAAGTAGGAAACGGGAGGTGAATTTCGGGGTGGACAATGTTTTGGTCCAGGTAAATCCGCAAAGGAAAAGTTGTGATTGTAAGGTACATCGTTTTCTTCAGTAACATTGGTCCAACCTGTACCATCTTCTGAATTACTGTCTGAGCAGTCTGTATATTTGTCTGTATATTGACCCACCCGCCCACCCATACACGTACAGTGGTATTGACCCACCCACCCATTCATACACGTACAGTGGTATTGACCCACCCACCCACCCATACACGTACAGTGGTATTGACCCACTCACCCACCCATACACGTACAATGGGTATTGACCCACCCACCACCCATACACGTACAATGGTATTGATCATCATTACCTAACCTAATCTAACCCACCCTCCCACCCATACACGTCGTACAGTGGTACTGATCCACGCACTCACCAATACACGTCGTACAGTGGTATTGACCGACCTGCCTACCCATACACGTCGTACAGTGGTATTGACCGACCTGCCTACCCATACACGTCGTACAGTGGTATTGACCGACATGCCTACCCATACACGTCGTACAGTTGTATTGACCCACCCGCCCACCCATACAGGTCGTACAGTGGTATTGAAACCAACCAAAACCACTACGTGTATAGGTGGGTGGGTGGGTGGCCCAAAACCACTCTACGTGTATAGGTGGGTGTGTGGGCCAAAACCACTCTACGTGTATGGGTGGGTGTGTGGGCCAAAACCACTCTACGTGTATGGGTGGGTGGGTGGCCCAAAACAACTCTACGTGTATGGGTGGGTGGGTGGTCCAAAACCACTCTACGTGTATGGGTGGGTGTGTGGGCCAAAACCACTCTACGTGTACGGGTGGGAGGTAAGTAATATAACATGCATCTACTACTTTACCTGCTAATATAATATGCATCTACTAATTTACCTACTTTTACACTTTCGTTGATGTAATTGAAAAATTGAAGTAATTCCAGATAGTATATAATTTGTACATTTATAATATGTAATTTTTAATGATGGTTAGGTTTTAGAGGACTATGTAGTTCTAACCTCAGTACATCAATACCACCGTACGTGTATGGGTGGGTGGGTGGGTAAATACCACCGTACGTGTATGGGTGGGTGGGTGAGTCAATACCACTGTACGTGTATGGGTGGCCGGGTGGGTCAATACCACCGTACGTGTATGGGTGGGTCAATACCACCGTACGGGTATGGGTGGGTCAATACCACTGTACGTGTATTATTTATTCAGCAAAAAATGCATTTTTCGAACTGAAAAAATAATTTTACTACAAAACCAGTTGTATATTTGTGTTCAGCATAAAAAACACTAGAAATGAAAAAAAATTGTTGAAAAATAACGATTTATAAAAAAGTTGGGTTTTTCATTATTAGATAAAAATCTTGTTTTTCGATTTTTCGGCAAAAAACGAGTTTTCCGCAGATGAAATCAAACTCCTCAAGAGATATAAACTCATTTTTCACTACTTTATTAACATGAAATCGTATTTTCAGAGGTGGCAAGAAAGTGTATCCATTTTTAGTTGAACATAGAATAACAGAAACTCCATTTATATATTTTAATTATAAAAAATGGGTAATTTTAGACTTTTCATCAATTTAACAGCAGCCTTCATTTTGATGAAGCTATTTGTAATACAGTAGAGTTTCAGGGATTGCCTACCCATATGCAGTAAAGGCAGACAGCTGACAGTTATTGCCAGTTTCACAAGTTGGCTTATAGCATTGATTTTATACACAAATAGATTTCCCATCCAATGTTAAATTTTTAGTCTCGAAATATCAGCTGTTTTTGTGGTCCATTGTGGAGTGCTAGTGTAGTCCCATGTAAATGTTATGCAGTTTAAACCAGCTTTGGTTGCAGCCCCACTAACCTAATTATTGGCACAAAAATTCCTATTAGATGGGATATCTATTTTAGGAGTATATAATCAAGGCTTATAGGCTCTTGGTATTCAACGCAATTTTACCAAAAGCCTATACATAGGCTTCTAGCGTTAAAAGGGTTAGGGGCCTTGACTTTATGTATAGCCTAGGGTTAAATTTAATAGGGATCTAGTTAAAATGGTAGTAAACATTTTTTTAAATTGATATTAATAATGCTTAACAAATCAACACTTACATTTTGGGAGTTTATTAAATCACATAAAACGTTAACTGCATATAATTAGTGGTGAAACAGATTATAAATTGTGTAATAAATTACAATAAAATCAGCTGAACATGTGAACATCACTGCCACTAACACCAATTACAGATGGACGAATGTCAAAGTATTAAAACTGAAATTAGCTAAATTATTGAGAAACAAAAACAAATCCTAATTGTTTAAAAATCATGGAACTCACACAACAAATCAATTATTTAACAAACATATCTACAGAATAATGGCGACATTAATATGGCGTTGCCTTGCCGGGCTTTTCCCTTACACAGAATAACAAATATATCTCGTGACTATTGCCAACATACAGCATGAAAACCCCTCGAAACGGTACCAAACAACGTATTGACGACATCTTCTATTATCATAGACCTTCTATTACACCAGGTATAATAGAAGGTCTATGCTATTATACTCGGTATTATAGAAGGTCTATGGTTTGACCATTGATTTTATACTCAAATAGATTTCCCATTCAATGTTAAATTTTGAGTCTCAAAAAATCAGCTGTTTTTGTGGTCCATTGTGGAGCGCAGTGTAGTCCCATATAAATGAAATGCAGTTTAAACCAGCTGTGTTTGCGGGCCTCATTAACTAACAAAATTACAGCCACAAATAGTCCTAATACATGGAATATCTAATGTAGGTGTATTTAATCAAGGGGTTGACTGTCCGTATTTCTACCAATTTTTTATTTATTTATTTTATATATAACAATAAATATCTTATTTACTGAACTTTTTCAACAGCATGAATTATGCCTTAAGTCGCGTTTACACTTTGTAGCAATAATAGAAGGCCTATGGCAGAATATGCTATATAACTTTTACTACATGTATAGCAAATGTTATATCATAGACCTTCTATTATACTATAGTTTAATAGAAGGTTTCAGTTTTAGATAGTTTAGGGAAAACAGTGTTCTGCTACATTTAGCATTGTTATTAAAAGGTTGGGCAAAGTCTGGAATATCTTATACTATAAAACGAGCAAGGAATTGTATGTATGTATGTATGTACCTATTTCCAGTCATTTTATTTCAAAAACGGCTCTACCGATTTTCTTCGTACTTTGTCTATAAAAGGTTTTCTACCTCAGGAATCCAATGGATTTGGTGACAATTTTGAGAAAACTCATTTTCTATGAGTTTTCACGATTCCAAAAGTACACAGTAAAAATATAGGAGACAGGCGGGTGGGTCAATACCACTGTTTAATGTTTACTATTTACTATTTCAACATGTGAGTTATGATTTTAATTTATTTTTTTAAATAACACATGTTTTTCTGAATCTGTTAAAATGTAAACAAACCAAATATTATTGTATTTTTCTTACCTATGTCTAAAATACACAATTCAGTTATTCTTGAACTTTATTTCATTTTTATTATAATTTCAAAGCTGAAATTTAAAATACAGATCTTGATTCAAACAATGAAACAAATCTTATGACTTGTAATAATACTTTGCACACAACTTCTACAAATAATTCTGGAAATACCTTACAAACTTCTAGCAACTTTCTTAATTACGATTTGCCATCAACCTCGGGGGTAACACCGAGGTTGATGGCAAATCGTAATTAAGAAAGTTGCTAGAAGTTTGTAAGGTATTTCCAGAATTATTTGTAGAAGTTGTTTGCAAAGTATTATTACAAGTCATAAGATTTGTTTAATTGTTTGAATCAAGATCTGTATTTTCAATTTCAGCTTCATGGCATGTTTCAGTATCTTGGGATTCATTTAAATTCGTTATTGGAAGTCAGCGATTAGATGATATGAACCCGATCGGAGATCGGCTTTCCTGGTACTGTTTATTAATTTCAAAACCATTGAAAGAAATGTAATGAAACTTTTCAATTATATACTTGTACCTATACCAAACGTTTAGATATATTTTACTTGTTTTTTGCATTGCTAGGTGATTTATTGAAGTTATACTTCTTTGCGCCCGTTAGACACTTTGGGATGGGATGTTGGTCGAGAAACCGCGTCACGCTGAAAATTAAGAACAAATTTTTAAGAGCTATCGATTAATCGATTGTTTTTTTTATTTAACAGCTGTTAATCAAATAAATCAATCAATTAATATAGCTTCACAAGAAATCAAAACATAAAAATATAAACAGTATAATTTTGACATATTTAAAACCCACAGCTGATATTCTTTTTATATTTGACTTATTATACCTTCATGCATCCTGCTATTTGATTAACATTGAAACTTTAGAAGTCCAAGGGATGGAGCCCTGAGGGATTAAAGAAACGGGAATAGGACAGAAACCTTCCCTGGGATATATAGAACAACTTCCCCAAGTTTCATGGTGATCGGCTGGACGGTTTGGTAGCGCATAAAGGATAGACAGACAAACAAACATACATTGGATTTTATATATATATAGATAATAGAAGGTCTACGGTATAACTTCCCCCGTCTGGTCCGACGCAGACAATGTTTTTTTATTTATTTGGATCAATGGTTAACACCAATTTAACAAAGACATTACAATGTTAACTAAAGTAATCGGCAAGATGGCATGAGTAATGCTAGAAATATTAAGTAAGTCTTAGTCCCATATAACATATCCAATATAAAATATTAAATGGCTTAGTCCAATATAACAGTGACTTTCCTCTTTCCGATTCACTGAAGAATACAATGTCAGAGGCAACCATATTCACAAGCCTCAGCAGTCTGGATAGGCCATTGTGATACGCGTAGTTAGTTGCCTGGAAACGTCTGCGGAATAATGTCTTAGAGCGAGTACCACGTGGGGTGCAGAAATCAATGTTGGAGAGTAGATAGGGGCAATCCAGGAGAACATTGGCAATCTTGTAGAGAGTCAACAAGTCAGAGTGTTGACGCCTCAAGTGAAGTGGAGAAAGTCCAAGACTTGTGCCAACCTCACTCACATGAATGATTTGTTTGTATTGTACAAACAAAGATCTTTAAAATTAGGTATAACTCGAGGTAGGTTTATATTTAAAATTGTTAAGACTTCCTTCATGGACCATCCCCTGGATATGAAAAAAACAAGTAAAATATGTGCATATGTTTGGTATAGGGACATATACACAACTGCAAAGTTTCATTACTTTTCTTTTAATAGTTTTGAAATTAGTAAATATATTCCAGACTTTTGCGCTATCCTGTATATAGCATATTCCTCATCAGTCGTCAGTGGAAATATCTAGGGATAGGAAGTTAGCTCTATCGGCAGCTATCGCTGTAAGTTTATTTTCTTATAGAAAGACACAAAGGTTTTAGGCCCGTCCGTCTTTCGTGATTAGTAAAAGATAAAACGGGAATGATCTACTATCAGACTGATTAAACGAAAAAACAATAGAACGTATAAAGCAGAACGGACGGCGGTAGGTATCACGCGCATCTCCCATGAAGTCGCGTAGGCGAGAAACAGCTGTGTGGAATAACAAACATTGTTTTTTTCCTAGTTTACAATTGAAGCTGATTAGTGGTGAATTACTGATTTGTATAAGAAAAGCATCGTACTTGCACTCGTAACAATTTAGTGCCTTTTAGTCGTCAAATTAAAGAACCGCTTGATTTGTTACCTTTATCGTTAAAAAGCAATAAAACCAGTGCTGGAACAATATTACATAAAGGATAGGTAATAAATTGGCGACGAAAATACCTTGAATTGTTGTATATTCTTGAAAGCCGTATCTGCAAAGTTGATCGAAGCAGGGCCATGACGTCTTGTAGAAGGTGTGAAGAGTCTCGCCAAGCCCTACCCAGTAAGCACTGGGTAGGAGAACAAGGCGCCTTGATTTGGGGAAGATGTGGAGAAGATTATAAACTGCTAAAGTAGTGAACTGATGATGTTTGACAGTATTGTCGGTGCACGCACTTTCCTGATTACTCTTGTGAAAATAAAAATTTTTGAAAAGTTCACCACTAAAACGCGTTTTTAAGCTTTCTGTAATTATAGTCTTCCACATTTTGTTGACTATTATTTATTCGTACATTTTACAATAATATTGTGAAATTAGTGCAAAAATAAAAGTTAGTTTCTTTAATACAAATTGAAAAAGAAATTACAATTAAGAGTAGATTTTAATTTTTTAATTTCAAATTGCGTTAGGGACAGTAAGTAAACACACATTAAATAAACGCTAATTGTACTTAGGTACATAACTTATAACTCAACATTATACATGACTGAAAAGAAAATAAGAAAATCTTTTTCTAAAACACAAACTGCCCATACTTTTATTTTCTTTAGGCCAAGCGTGTAATCTAACAATTATCATTGATCAATTCACATAAAACTATTAATTTGTTGAAAAAACAAATTGTAAATTCCTTTTTTTACTAAATTTATCATTGACCTTATCCTCAAACCCAGAACAGGAGACAGAAAATGAAGATGATTTATGAAACTTGGAAGTACACACGTGGGAAGAAACTGATATTAGCATTTGTTATTCTACCATGCTACCTTCTACGATTTATTATGGAATTTACTTTGCCCTGACTTTTGCGATCGGCGCGTGGCGCAGGAGGCCGCTAGAGAGCTCCGTTCGTGGCGTCTAGCATCTGCTTATCGCTCACAGAGGCACATACACGCGTTTCGCATTCCACAGGGGGCTTCAAACAATAATTAAGTTGTAACATTTTTAGTCATTAACACAGTCTAAACAATTTTAAATATTGACAAGTGACAGTATCTCAGTTTGTTCAAACTAACTGTATAACAACATTGTTTCTTTATTGTGAAGTAGTGTAATTTTTCTCCTGGAAGCTAGGGGAGGCACGCCTCCCCCCCCCCTACCGTCGAGTATGGGCGACCTTGTGTACACGTACGTAAGCAGTAGTAGCAACTCGTAGACTGTCGTTACAACGCCAGGCTTGTTTCACCCACACCACGTAAAATGAATTTGGCCAATTAGAAAACAGAACTGCTTTAGCAAGAAAATGCTTGCTCAAGTGAGCGTATGAGGTCTTCAGAATTATTAAAGGATTGAGATAACACCGACATTGTTCCTTACTGTTCACTATATATATAAGTATGACTTGGAAAAGACCAAAGAATAAGAAATGGGAAAAGAAGAGGAAGATAATGTATTGGAAGATGAAAAATGTTCCCATATACTGTACTACATAGTGAACTAGAAACATCAATAAAAGAAATTCAGAATGGCAAGGCTATGAAGGGAGATGAAATACCAGCATAATTAATGAAGACAATGCAGGGAGAAGAAAGGGAAATATTATAGAGACTGTGCAATGAAATATATATAGGAAAATGACAACAATTTTTTGCGATACTATTGTGATACCAATCCCAAAGAATAAAAATGCCCAAAAATGTGAAGAATTTAGAACAATAAGCCTTAATATCACATGCAGTCAAAATCCTTTTAAGAACAATAAATAGAAGGCTGTATGATAGACTAAATAAAAAGATAAGAGAAGATTAATATGGTTTTAGAAAGGAAGTAGGAACAAGGTATGCCATTGGGCTATTGAGAGTCATTGGGAAAAGGTTCTTAGAAATGAATAAAAAATTATTTGCAGTGTTAATTGATAATAAAGGAGCTATATTTAAACCAAAAAGTAAAAGTGAAAATTATAGATGAAACCTTAGAAGAAATAGGATTGGGGAGAGGGTTTAGACAGGGATGCTGCCTGTCACCGACACTTTTTAATATATTTGGAAAAGACAATAGGATTAATGTGGGTAGTAGAGTGCCTACGGTCCGCAGATGATATGGTGGCGCTGGCAGAGAATGAAGCCAAGTTAATTAAAATGATGAAGATGCTTAAAGTTTGAAGGGTTTTTAGTTTGAAATTTACAAATCAATAAAACAAAACCCTCTCCAAATATTAAATGAACAAACTGATTTCCACAGCAATGAAATCTTCGATACAGTTATACAACATCGAAAACATAACAAGAAATATAAACAACTCAATAACAGGCTGTAAGGTTGTCAATACCACCCTCATATTGATTGACCTCTAAAACAACCGTTAGTGATTCAAAAAAATGCAAACTCAGGTATTTTAAACTTTAATGGTTTAGTATGTAGTGAATAGTGAACACCTGAAGATGGAGATTAGTCTCCGAAACCGGTAGTGTAAGAAAAAACTGAAGATTGGTGGCGGAACAAAAGAGGTAAAGTTTACCATCAATTGTTAAAATTCCGTTTTTAAGAAATGGAATTTTCTCAAAAACGGCTCGTACGATTTTGATTAAATTTTCAGGAATGATGATAATTACAAGTGAAAATAATTTAGTAAAAACCGCATGTCCCTAACATTAATAGTCTTTTAGCTATGACATTTGTCTAGTTAAAACATTACAATTTTCAAGCTTTATTCTAGCGATTTTGATCAAATTTTCAGTAACGATGTAAATTTAAATTTAAAATATTTTAGTTACCATCCAACTAAGTTGGAGCTGAAAGCCGAAGGCCGGAAGCCACTACTCAAGTTGTTGAAGGTTGTTTACATAAAATCTGGCTATGTGATTAATTGGACAACTGTTTTTTAGGATTATTTTTTTCCATACTTTTATTAAAATAAAATAAGTGTTCCGTCTGTACATTCCTTAGAAGCGAGAAAGTTTGTGCCAGTTACCTGATACCATTTATTTATTTCTAAGCCAGTGGCATTCTTCAATAATAAAAGAAAGAGCTGAGGAATGTGAGTCCTGGATGACGCTATGAAGGTCCTTCTTCCAAGCGAGCGCCTCAGGCTGATCACACCATTTTGTCTTGGCATCAACACGTTCATCAGACTGTTTACATCAACAAGGAAGACATTCTCTTACTTTCCATCACAACAACTATAGACATCCTAGCCAATACCAGCATTCAATGTTGTAACAAGGAAGTGTTGTTTGAATGGGACAGTATAGAACTTTTTATTTGTTATTATTATTTTTTTTATCATTTCAATAACTCACTAGGTACGGCCAACTCAAGATACACTTTTTCAAGGGGTTTCGAACAAAAATTATTTTCGAAATTTGTTTGATTAGAATTGGTAGTTTTATTGTAAGTATTAAATATGTTGAGGAAATAATTTAAACTAAATTTCTTTGTTGAAATTACCCAAGTGGCTAATATCACATTTCTAGGTACACAACTCATTAGAAACCATGCGAAACATTTTATTAAAATTTTAACCTAGATTACTACTCTTAGTTCATTATCACGTAGTTCATTCATTCGTAATTTTGACTACGCCATGATTTTTATTTTTTTTTTACGTGGACTATCATGTTAATTTGTTATTTTAAACCGTCATAATATTATTAAAAATGTTTCTAATTCCATATAAAAAAGTTATTTTTTAATATAATTTTTTTAATGCTATTTTATGTATTATTTTTCTTATAACAAGTTCTTGTGTTTATGGCAAATGTAAGGGTTTAGAAAAAAAATCACAGAACATTCATTTTCAGCTCAATTTCATTTTTAATCATTTATTATGTAGTAAAATAAACGATGAACAGTATATAGGATTTAACATTCATGTATCATGAAAAAAAATATTTTCCTATATCAATGACATTGTCAAAAAACTGAACATAAATACTACTCTTTCGAAAAAAATAAACGACAAGTGATATAGTACAGAGAAACGGTGACCTTGAGCCGCCGACGGAATGCGGGTCTCTACTGACAAAATGAGGAAGGTACTGAGACAGACGATCCGCCAGCATGTGTAGTTTGACTGATGTTGGAATTTTGCAAATGTCAGTTCGTAAGTTTTATGACAGAGTAGTAATCTAGGGTTTAGAGAACACATTGGAAGGAGGTACTAACCAACCTAGAGTAAAGTAACAATTATTTTAAAAGTATAACCAATTAGTTTAGCCTATAAATGATATCTGCGCAGATTTTGAGTTGAAATTTGTACAATTATATTTGGCTGAAAGAGTAGATTAATGATAAATATAAACTTCATTGCTAGTAGTAACTACAAATATATATATATATATATATATATATATATATTATATATATATATATATATATATATATATATATATATATATATATATATATATATATATATATATATATATATATATATATATATATATATATATATATTATAGGATGTAATAAAATTAAACTGAGTACCCTTATATTTATTTTTATTAAAAACTCATTATACAACATGTTTCGACTTTCTGGTCATTTTCTAGTATAAATTAAATAAGTTGAGTATATAATAATTTTTAAAATAAAATTGTAAAACATGTGGTTTTTGTAAATATTGATGAATGTGGATAAGTTGGTGATATTTTTAGTTATAATTTTTAATGTATCGAATCTTATCAAAAATAGGGTTTGTATAATTGATTTGTGTGTTCAACATGTTCAGTGGATTATCTTGTTGTGCCAAATATATATGTAATTCTTCTGTTGCATTTGAAGTCGAAACATGTTGTATAATGAGTTTTTAATAAAAATAAATATAAGGGTACTCAGTTTAATTTTATTACATCCTAAAATACGTAAGTAGCCCTAATTTAAACTTTATATTACTTTATATATATATATATATATATATATATATATATATATATATATATATATATATATATATATATCGTACGGTTTTTTGTCAGCTACCATTCAGTAAATTTTTTAAGCTATGATATATATTTGGATTAAGATCCAAAAGTTATGCAATATATAGTATAAAATAAAAGTGATCTCATGTCACAAAGCTAAATCCAATCCATCAAGCCATTTACGACCTGCCTCACTTATTCTGTTTATACTAGCCAATCTCTCCGTGAAAGAACGCAGGGGACACTCGGTAATTATGTGATCCATTGTTTGGATAGACTCCCCACAATCACATGACCGATCTAGTGTCAATCCCCATCTATACTTCCATTCGTTACATTTACCCACGCTATTTCTGAACCGGTTCAAAAGTGTTCATTCCCTCCGAGGGAGGTTCATTCCACCTACAGGTATTAATGGAGCGTTAATAAGGAACTTATTGCATCCATCAAAACTGTTCCATGGTACGGCCTAGCTAGTATTGGGCGAAACATTTTAACTGCTCAACTGGGAAGCAGTACGTAGAGGTGGGTTTCGAGATTTTAAGCGACCGTTTTGACGAGGGAGATCCTGGGTAATGGGCATTCAAGCTACTGAAGAAACACTATCAAGTGACCTTGCATCTCTCGAAGGATATTTTAGAAACCAGAGAAAGAGAGGGGGTGAGGAGAGAGAGACACGTTGACGTGTGTTAATGAGGCAGGCTCTTTGCTACTCATAGCGACAGTTGAGTGAAATCTAGAACTAGAACATGAAATCTATGTCTCTTAGTTACCCTAGCTAATACATGGCCTTTTCTGAGCATAAGGCGAACTCAGTAACCATACTACACACAGGTCACCACACTCACCCTACACTTATTAGATCATTCATATTGGCCTTAAAATACGCACAAAGTTGTGTCGGCGTCTCATATTAGAATATTCTGAGGTTGATAAATCTAATCAATGAAATTCCTTGGAATACACTTTAACTAATTGAGGGTTGACACGGGATTGTCATGTAAACAGAAAGTGTTTGCTCTATAAATTGTCCTCAGGCGTTTGTGTTTTGATGCAGTTTGTCATTTACCGCCCTACCCAGATAATGGTGACGGTTTATTTTGGTAAAGTCAAAGTGGCGTATCAAATGCATAGCTCATGTTACTGTGACAAATAATGTTAATCAAATTGTTGTCAGTGGTTTTCTTGTGTAAATTTACCATTTTAATTTCCATACTTTGTATTATTATATAGTTCGAGACGTTATTTTTAGCAATTTAGGAATTTAATATCGTGAAATGGGTTTATTGGAATAGTTTATTAAAAATTTCAGATTTTAAATTGATTAAAAATAAGAACGATTCTTTAGTAAAACTCTCTGGTCTGATCTTAATACCGACACGGCGCCGCTCAATGGTTGCCATCGACGTGAACACTACTAGAGAAGTCTGGGGTGGCCATGTTGGATGGTTGTCAAGATTCGGTTGTTGTGTAGAGGAGAGAACTGATTGTCAGGCTTGTCAGTTAGCAGAAAATCAGACCAACACTACGTGGTTCGGATTCCACGTAAAGCTGTAGATCCCTTAGTTGCCCTGGCTGTTGGGCAGTTGAACTCAATTAGTAACCAGACTACACTCAACCACACTCATATCATCATTCATATTCACTTCAAAATACGCACAACGTTGTGTCGGCGTCTCATATGTAAGAATATGAACAAGAGTAATGTAAACGTGGTTTGCCGAAATTGATCACCATAATATTTGTACAATTTGTTCTAATATTGCAATAAATTTGTATTTTGTGACGTTCATTTGTTAACGTGTAATATACTGATTCAGAAACTATTTAAAAATAATAATACTGTACGCGTAACTTTATAACTTTCCATATATTAGGGCTTTTCAGAAGCTTCTAAACTTCAAACCGTTTGGAGAAAAGTATTTTTAAACAAATTACGTCATTCATCCAACTTAATTACTTCATGATTATTAACTGCTCTTTTTTTAGTTTGAAAACGATAAAAAAGACAGCTATACTTTGTTGCACAAGTAAAGTGTTCCTGCCATTCTCATGCAGCACCTTCGATTCTTCATGTTTATTTGATGCAAATATAGAAAAAAATCATATTGGCAATATTTTAGTAGAATGTACCCTGCAACATATAATTTTAGTGGTATACAGTGCACGACAGATTATCCTGTTCGTTATTTTTAAATAATGAAATCTAGGCTACCGGTCCAACTCGAGCACAACTTCCTTAAATTTAGTAAGTTATTTTTTTATAATACCAAATTCCATACAGTTCTATTAAACAATAACAAATGTCGTCTTCGAACTTCTAACTACCGAATCTTCCGTTTTATGAATGTTATGGTTAAATTTTTACCACCCATAGTCTAGGGAGAGGTAAACAAATTCCACAAATTTATAAAACAAAATATTTATTTTGTAAACTTAACATTAAATTGATATAGTAATAATTTAATAATAAATTAATGATTGTTATAAGTTAGAGTTAGAATCTGCGAACAAATTCGGTGGGGCGAGCTGGATTGAAAATCCGGAGTTCTGTTGGCACAACTGGAACACACAAAATGATCACATGTTATTTATTGTATCTAAATTCCTCAAAACAGTGTTAAAATGCAATTCCATTAAATTAGTAACTAGGTATTATGTAAATTTCTTTAGTTTAGCCACATAGATGAAGGAAACAGAGGTCACATCCAATAGACCGCTGAAATTGTGTCGAGTTAGTTCGTTTATCCAGTTTGCCATACGATGGTAGGTATAGCACCTTGTCAGCCCCTTATCCTCAAGGACAAATCCTCAAGGATAAACGTAGTAATTATTACGACAGATGCATAAAGATGTACATTAGTTGTAATCTATTTATAACTGCCGATGACTCGTTCGCTGCGGCTACACGAAAGCGACCTCTGTTTCTTTTTTCTCTGTGGTTTAGTTTTACTCTTAGAAATATCGTACTGTGTACAAAATATAAAAAAATAAATATACCAAACAAAAACAAATGAATTAATGTAATTTGTCGTTGTATGGTTGGCGTTTTTAGCAATTTGTAATGACGAAGTTTAAAAAATCCTTATATTGGAAAAAATGTTTGTTAATAGATTTTGAGTTAACTTCTTGAGCTTAAATAGGCCGATTTGGAAACATTTTCAGCGCTAAAAATGTTTAAATTATTATTTAAATGTATGTAACTATTTATTTTTAAGAATTTCGTTTAACGGAATTATTTGTACAGGTTGTAAAATAAATAAAGAATATGAGTTACTAAAGAGGAGATTATGCAGTAAATAAAAAATAAAATCTCCAGATCATAAAAGGCTTATGTTCTCTATTCTATGCGAAAGGAATATCTTAGAACATGATTGGCATCGCGTGATATTTATCGATGATTAAAGATATTTTACTTTTATGATTGTATTAAAACTAATTATAATTTCATAAAATCTCAGAAACTTGCTTTGCTTTAAGAGTCTGCAGAAGTTACCGGCCACGTTGATTTTAATCCCATAAGAACAATGTTATTTGTGATCCATATTTTTTCGTTATTTATAACCAAAAGTTGTTTATACGTTTTAACGTCATTTTAAACGTTATCATATTGCGCGTTGGGTTTGCTTTTTATATTTCGAATACATACGGCTGGTTTTGCAAAATTGATGAAAATAAAAGCTTCAAACTAAATTGTTGCTGTATTTTATCTATAAATCTAATTAGGGATTCGCAAAGCAATTCCAACGTGCAATTTCATTATTGATGAAAGACAATTTGTTTGGAAAAAATCCGTTTAAAAATAAATGTTAATTTGGACATACGCGTGATCGTATGTCCGGGTCGAAAATAACATTGCTCTTACGGGATTAAAACTGACATGGCCGACAGCCTCTGCAGACTCTTAAACATTTTAAGACTAACTTTAGTGTTTTTGTTCAGTGAATATTTAAAACTTCATATCAGCAACGTTAGGGATTTTCAATGCGTGCCCCGTTATTCGTGTGGACACAATATCATAACAGGAACGTACTGCGTATTTGGCCCAATCAAAAAGTAGCGCGGCGTTTTCTTTTTCATGGTCGTCATTTTTAATTGGTTTATAAAAATGCTATGGACATGTACGTGCACCATCAATGAAGTGAGCGTACTTAGACCCGTCAACTCGATTGGCTGTAAAAAAGACACAGATAAAAAATTGAACGGTCAAGTTAAAAGAAACCTTAGATCGGTAAAAAGGTGGCAGTTTAAGCTTTGCTATTGTAATTGATAAGTTAAAATGGAAATTAATGATACAATCTTTACTAGTCCATAGTCGTTGGTATGATGTGACTTCGTGATTACAACATCATTGTTCATGGTAAAATTTCCACTATTTAAAATATTAATTTACACTAAGGTGGCTGTATGTTTGTACCCGTATACATTGTACCTTAGCTAATTGTCCAATTTTAACAATTATGTACGAAAATCCACTAGGTAGGCTTGTTCAAGACCAGTCATAATGTAGTTTAGCTGTACAATTAGGCCTTCTGCTCAACAGAAAGAAACGTTAAATAAATAAATATTCTTTTTTCTATGTTTATGTCAGTTTTCAAACTTTTTATGATGAAAAAATGTCTTTATTAAGCGGCGAAGTTAGGACTGAAAAGTCCTCTCTGACAACTTAACCCCGAACTTGCGATAGTTCATGTGTATATATCAAAGTGAAAATATATATTGGAATTAATATAAATCAATTAAAAATTTCCAAAAATGCAACATACATACAACATAAACAATGGCAATCCTGAGTAAAAATAGGGACCTTTTTCTAATCTATTTAATATCTATTATACACATTTTAATCATGTATTATACAGGAGGGGTTTGTGATCTTTATGATTAATTAAATGCATTGGCAGCATCAATAATAATAAAACAGTCCTTGTTTTTTTTATCACTATGTAGTTTGATATTTAATGGCCAACATATCTAAAAAAACCATTATTTTTTATATACATCGGCATTCAGTATTGGTTTTATTTTAAAAACGTATAAATGTCTTTAAAAATAACCAACCTCAACAGACAACACGTAACAAGATGGACCCTAGCCTTGGGGTCTGGGTGGCACGGGGACCGGAGGTCGCGCGACCACCTGGCTGAAGGGTCGCTGGGGTCGCGACGGCCGCTGTTGCTGAGGCCGCGGGGGTCGCTGAGGCCTCTGCGGTCTGAAGGGTTGCTGGGGCCTCTGAGGCCTGGAGGGACGGGTCTGTTGAGGTCGGTACCCTACCGAGAAGTCAGGATTGCCAAGGGTGAGAGAGGGGTTGAACCCACCTTGGATCTGGTTCGGTGCGATCAGCTCGAACACTTCAGCCCTACCTGTGGGAGTGGCCGTCACCGCCGGCTGTCCAGAGCTCCGGAACCGGAAGCGAGGTGGAGGAGGGGGTGGTACAGGGGGCTTGGTGGCCGTGGGGTCCACCTTGTACCCTAGGGCGCCGGGGACCAAAGCAAGCACCACAGTGCACAGGAGGGCTACCTGGAAGATGTAGAAGTGTTAAAATAGTGAATCTAGCTTAGACTAGGGATATTAGTACATTTGTTTGGGATTTCTAACACCTTAAGTGTTTTTAAAACTAACACAACGTCTCGACAGGTCTGAAACTCTTGTCGTCTTCAGGTGATAATTACTACCTTATCAGACACATAAAACAACTTTTTTACTAACCCATATAACTGTAGAAGACCTATTACATGCCTAAAGATTTCGATGAACCCCTCAGAAAATCATATCTTTTTACAAATTATTTAAGATACGGACGCTTAGTAAATAATTAATAAAGAAAATGAAAACATCTTAGTACCAACTGCTGTTTGAAAGTTATTTGTTAGCATTGGATTGTTTACGATATGTACATAATATTTGGAGGTTTCCAATACTTCAAGTGCTTAGGAAACAACTTTTCTGTAATGAAAGTCAAATGTTCTTAAAAACTATGATACATAACATAATTATACAACATATGAAATACAATAACAGAAATATGTAGTACTAAAGTATGTATTCTTAAGTGTTTTCTTGAATAAGTATGGGTTAAAGAAGAAAAAAAGTTGTTTTGATGTAAGCTAAGTTAATATGTACACCTGAAGACGGCAGGAGTTTGTTATACTTGCCGAAAAGTTGTGTTTCTTTCCTAGACACTTGAAGTATTGGAAACCTCCAAATACTATCTACATATCATGAACAATCCAATGCTAACAAATAACTTTCAAACAGCAGTAGGTATTAAGATGTTTTCATTTTCTTTATTAATTATTTATTAATTGTCTGTATCTAACTTAATTTGTAAAAAGATATAATTTTCTGAGGGGTTCATCGAAATCTTTAAGCAGGTCTTCTACAATGATATGGGTTAGTAATAAATTGTTTTATGTGTCTGAAAAGGTTGTAAGTACACCTGAAGACGGCACGAGTTTGTCATACCTGTTGAAACGTTTTGTTTGTTTCCTAAACACTCAAAGCACTGGAAATCTCCAAATATTATCTACCCATCATCTTAATATCTGTAGTGTATAATACAATCTTGATCTTGATACACTCTTCACCGGCAACGGATGAGCTGAATCTGAAGCGATGTATTGTGAGAGTGGGTCGACTTTAGACCAAAGCTTCATGAATCTCAACATATAAAGAAAAAAGAAGAAAATGTTGGTTAAGCCATTACACATAGTTCTGCTGGTCTTTCCAATCATATATCAAATTTGTCTTCTTTATGAGGTAGTTTCGAGCACTCGTATATACGTAAGATCCTGCCCACGACACTTGAAGGATTAAAAAATTGCTTATTGCAAAATATTTGCAATGTTTTATTACATGCACGTATAGTCCTATAATCTGATCAATGACCTTCTAGCAGTTTTAATTTGCTGAGGATATAATGCAGAAAAAACAAAAAGTGAAAATTAGTTTTTTGAGAAGGGTAAACAAAAGCCAAAAGGATAAGGTTGGTAAATTTATAAATTGAATGTTTTTTGCGTGAACAACAAACTGCACATTGTTTAGATGTTTAGTAATCAACGCGTAAAAATATAGGGCAACATTTAATTTTCATTGTCATTAGTTTCACTTATAAATACTTCCAACTTAATTGGTAGGTTGGCCAGGGGGAAACCGGAACAAATTAGTCTAGTCAAAGAAAGAGAGACTATTCTTAAAAATAAAATAAGTTTCGACAGAAGAAAACTCTACTCGTCAAAATAGCTTTGAGTATACTTTGAGTGCTCTAATTGAGTCATAAGTGAATGAATGTATAAAAACAAGGAAATAATAAAAACAGCCTCAGTCCGTAATTAGTGCCTAACTACCCCCTCTGTGGCTTGGGCAATTAAGAATATCTCAAGGTGTTACGACAATATTTGTTTGTGGCTGACAACATCAGGAGCCGTTACAAACATCTCCCGGACCTTGAGATGTTGCGACATACCGACCTCAAAACAACACTTATGTAACTCAACGGTGTGGTATGTTGTCGTACGTTCGAGCCAGGGTATAAGGCTTTGACAGAACCAGATGGATGGATTCTCAAATATGAGGCACAACTTTGTGCGTTTTTAAGGCAAATATGAATGATTACGTGAGTGTGGATGACCTGTGTTGTCTAGTTACTAACTGAGTTCGACTTATGCTCAGAAAGGGCTATTTATTAATAGCTTAATAGCCAGAGAAACTAAGCTATACGTGACAAGCTTGCCGGCGTTGTGGCTCAGTAGCTTAGGACTGCGGAGGGCAATTTCCAAGGTTCGAATCCCCATTGAGCCAACGGTTGGTACTTCACTCGATGAATAAAGTTCACGCACAGGCCTGTAGGCCCATGTGAACTGGCGAGTGAAGATTATTAAAAAAAAAAATAAAAATAGCATTATGTGGAATTGAACCACGTAGTAATGCATTTCCAGGTAATTGACAAACCTGATACTCTCTCCCACTCTCTTACTCCTACAATACTCTTATTCTCTCCCCTACACTACATCCTGACTCTATCACCTAAAACCGCCCAACATGAACAACCCAGACTTCTTAGTTCTTAAAGTTGTAAATGGGAACAAATATTTACAATGTGCCATTAAAAAATTCCTACATATGTCATTTATTACACAAATTATTAAACTGTAGTCTATACCTAATTATACATGAATAATCAGTCTATTAAAATAACATATTAAAAATAGCCTTACACTATGTATTTAGTTGATATTTTTATTACAAATATATTTACTGGATAAAAAGGTTTGTTGTCTCTTTTACATTTCAGGCATCATTATGACTATGATAAAAATATGTTGTTTCTATTCAATCACTTTACTGTGAAGACAATTTAGATATTGACATCCTGTTAAAATTTCACAATAATATATTCACAAATAAAAAGGCTGTGGACATTTTTATGTTTTCTTACTAGTTTTGTAATATTTTGTATAAAATATAACTAAATACCATACTGCAATTAGCTTTTATGTAAAGGAATATGTTAACAAAAAAGTATTTACATTACTAAATCAACAGTTTTTTCTTTTTCTTTTTTTCAATGAATTTTGTTCGTAACGCCCGAATAACAGGACGTTGGCACTTGAAGGGTAAAGCATTCCCCGACCTATATTTCACAAATGAAAATAAATGTCAGCTGAAAAAGTGCTACTGTGACCAGCTGATTTATGGGCATTTTATATCCAAATTATATCCTGTAACTGATTGATTATTGGAATATTTATGATTGGTTATTCACGTATGCGACTGTTAGTAAGTTACTTTTTAAGATGGAATTAAGTAAACAATCAACCTTTATTTTTATAACAACTAAAGTAAAAAATAACGACTACCGTCGGCGCAGAAATTATGTGTACCCGAGTTTGAAGGTCGTTTTTTAAAGAACTAAGGGGCCTTAGAAAAATGTAATCACACCATTGTATCCTAGTTTACTTGATGACATATGCATTTTATTAAATTTTATTTCAAGTTATAATAATTGTTATCCTAGTTGGAATAAAAAGAACCGTAATTTTAATTAGTTTTCACCGTTATTACTAAAAATCCCATTGTGGTAGCACATTTAGATTTTAAGACCTGGTTGAGAGGGATATTTTCTATAAGTATTATGAATTTTAGAATATTCATTTTCCATTAAAAAAATTCTTATCAATTCCTTGAAACATTGCTTTCTTGGCATCTAGAAGTCGTAAAATTGATTACTTATTGATTGGTCTTATTGTAATCCTTATGACATGTATAGTTATAATAAATTACTTTCATATGTGTGTGTAAATCCAGTGATTCTATATTGATTTAAATCAATTTAAATTTATCAGATTAAAGTTATTTCAAATTGATATAAATCAACTTAAAATCACCACATTTATTTACACATATGAAAGTAATGTATATTAACTATACATGTCATAAAGATTACAATAAGACCAAGTAATCAATTTTACGACTTCTAGAAGCCAAGAAAGCAATGTTTCAGGGAATTGATAAGAATTTTTTTATAGAAAACTTAAAATTCTAAAATTCATAAAACTTACAGAAAATATTCCTATCAACCAGGTATAAAATCTAAATGTGCTATCACAGCAGGATTTTTATTAATAACGGTGTAAATTTGATGTACAATGAAAACTAATTTAAATTTCTGTACTTTTTTATTCCAACTAGTAAAACAATTATTAAACCTTGTATTAGAATTTAAAAATTCATATTTAATAATGTACAATTAAACGAGGAAAACAATGGTGTGATTATATTTTCCGTAGGCCTCTTCGTTCCTTAGAAAACAACCCTTAAACTCGGATGCTCATAATTTCTGCGCCGACAGTAATAGCACAGAATATAGACAGATACAGAAGCCCCACGGTATAGGAAATAATGAAACGGGCAGTTCGTGGTATTTCTCAAAATGAAGGCGTTGAGACGGTCGCTAACTGGCGCGGCGTTGCCAGATCATAGTGCGGGATTCCCGTTTTCCCACAGTGGAGGGAGGAATACAAAATGGACAGACAAAACTCCAACCGACAGTCACAGGGCACTGAGGGCAAGGCCCGGAATAGGCCTACCCCCGCTTACGTTCACTGAGTTGCATTTACTCCGCGTATTTTGACGCTATACATCCTCTTGTTTGAATTTTAGCCAAATTCTTCTAATACATAAGCTATACGTTGAGCAAATGAAACCTATTTTATGCACTTCTAAATAAAGGGGATTGTTTAATTGTATTCTTAATAAACAAGTTTATGAAACATTTATGATAATTTATCAAATTAAATTATGAAACAATTAATTGTTTAAGGAAGATAAAATAACGATGGATGATAAGAAAACCAAAATGTTTATTCTGCAGTTAGCTTGGGCATTGTCAGTGATATTACACCACGAGGAACTATAAAATATAACATATAATTTAGACATACATACTATACAGAATTTATTCACCACAATTTCTCAATACATCCCTCTCATAAGCTCATTATTTTTATTCATTTTATTAGGGCTTACTATTTTTAAACCTTTCAACTTGCCAAATTGGTTGATTTTTTTACTTATTTTATACCGACTGAATATCATCAATGTTTATAGATAGTACTATATACTGTACCTGAGCAGATACAGAGACAAGCAAATTGTATTGATGGTACATGCTTATAAGGATCCTTGAAACATATAATTAGAAGTTATACTTTTAACTATCGATATATTTATGAACTATTTACATTAATAAACATTGATTAAACCCAAAAACAAAACATAAATTGTTACATAAATACGCTCTAAAAGTGTTATACAATACAAAATAAATACTGTAAACACATAGTAAACACATAGACTATTTTAAAAATTATATCTTATCACCAAAATTTCTCATATCTCGATCTTTCATAACCACATTATATTTATTCATCTTACTCAACCCTCTATTTTCTACATCCCTTTTCACATTTTTAAACCTTTCAATTTGGCCATCAATTTGGCCAATTGGCTTATTACTGCTTGTAGATAATTTAAAGTGGACAGATTAAGAGACAAAAAAGGAATATTGGTCACACAGTTAAAAGACTGATTTATATCCAAGTCTTTAGAACAGATAAAAGTCTTAAACACAATTACTAAGAGAAATTAAATTATCAAATTATGCATGGAAAAATAACCATACAAATTAGTTACTTCACAAGACAATTTGTTTGTCATGACATTCAAATGACCGCTACTCTGTAAAGGATAATCCTTTCCAAATCCAGTTTGCGACAGTTAATTCTCTTAAATAGTCCTTTCATTGAATACCAAACTTGGCTTAGATTTAAGATGTTCGTTCAACTCCTCACGGGCCGTACCAGTGAAAGGATGAAAAGTCATCAATGGTATGAAAAAGTAGGTTTTTGTGACCAAGATGATGTGCAAGATTTCACTTTTATATGTTAAGTCATATAAAAGCTGTGACAGCGTTTCTATATTTTTTTCAGCTTGTATGCACGCTATGTACATGTTGCCGACGTTTCAAGTGCATTGCAGTTTCATCTTCAGGGCAACACACACTGTTACTAGATCCACAGAGTATATGTAATGTACCTGGTGATGAGTATGTCGCCCTGAAGATGAGAGCTGCAATGCACTCGACACGTCGGCAACATCTAATTAGTGTACATAGCAATCAGACACGGTCCTACCCGGATTATGATAATGTAAATAGTTTGGTCTAACGTGGAGTTTATATAAAACTGGTTTCACTTATTCATTTTAACTATTAGTCACCAAATACGAATGTGGGTATACTTTTGCTGCAGGAAATGTATCGCATAGATTAGTGAAGTAAGGTGTGTGAATGTTGTGCGACTGCAGCATTCGTTACATTCACTCCGTGAACGCTGATAGCGCTACCATAAGGTTGAAGACGGGCTTTGCTAAACACTTTAACATTTTAATTTAGTATTTTTCAGTTTACTCATGGCATTGTTACAGTTTTAGACAGTAGAAGGTAATTGACAATGCGGGGACAAGACGCAGAAGACGTTTGATTAATTTATATTAACACATGGCACAAATGGCTCGAGGAAAATAATCTAGGCCTAAATGATGTGTATTATTTAAAAAATTTCTTTCACTTACCACAGTTCTCCACGTACACTTGTGAAAGGTGTTTTGGGAACCTTAACATCCGCAGTGATTCTATTTGTATAAATTTTTATACTTCCTCTAACACAAACTGTCGTAGTCTTTCTTTCTCTCCATTAAAAAACTAAGTTATATCCAGACACAATGATAAAATAACCAAAACCAAACTAATTTTATTCAGAAACTAGGGGACACCCCTGCCCGCTTCGCATGCCAACCCCGTCGTCACTCGCTTTCATTTGAGGCTTTCAATTCTCGTTGCATTTGAGGCGACACTTCTCCGAGCACAAATTTCCTGTTAGGCCTACAACAGATTTGGCCGGAATTATTTGACCATTATAACCTGTGTAAGCCAGTCCTTTTTCCCTAGCTATAGTATAATAATAAATAATATAATAATTATTTCTTATATTAACCTACACTACCTACTTAAAAACAACGACAAATATGCAGCTGACAGAAAGGTGACTGCTATGATGAGAAATAAGTCACCATTATTCCATAGAGTAGTGGATGAAGGAGGTATGTAACCAGAATTGTACACTCTCAAATGGATGAAGGAGGTGTGTGTATTTTAGTGTTACATAGCACCTTCTTCCATTAGATGTTTATAATTTATAGTGTACATACACCCTTCATCACTTAGAATATTCGTTAGTAAGTGTTTTAGAGAGCTGGGAGTGGTACCAAAAGTTGCATTGTAACATACGACCTTCATCCACGTGAAAACCTCAAAATTAAAAAAAAATGTTACATACCACCTTCTTCCACTGACCCCTTCAGTTATCTGCCTTAATTTAGATTTTTGAGAAAAACTGTTTACAAATCCCCTCTTAGTATATGTCTATAGCCTATAACGAATGTTTATAGCAAATTTCTTGGTCTTATGATTTGTGAGAATTTGTGATTAGTCAGTGTTGTTTGGCTTTAATAATACTTATAGAAATCATCTCCCTAGCCACGATAAAATTGAAAAACATTTGTTCTTTGTAATAGGATTATTTATGTTTTATATTTATCTAATTTTCAGTTAGTCAAGTTTTGAGCGAAAATAGCACCCTACTGATGAATACCTGAAGAAACGTTTAAAATAATGTATTTTTTAAATAGTTGATTAAACTACGTGTATGTAATTTTAGTCTGACA